>JAUMHQ010000051.1:2234863-2252633 GCA_032361165.1 Enteromius paludinosus
AATCTCTGTACAGCGTCGTTGGCAGGGCGGCCAGGGCGAATCTTGACGCTCTCGCCGGCGGCGGTGTGAACGCACAGTGAGAAGCTATGCCATTGAATCACCCGCGAAACTCAACACCCAGCTTGTTAGAGATCTACGGATTTGTTTATAAGCTGGCGTTCCTTTTGAACACAGGTGACGGAGATTTACCGCAAACCAAAAACCGGCTTTATTGACAAGATGCGCATAATATATCGTACGATATATATTGCCCAGCCCGAATCTGAATTATAATCAGAGTCAAAATTAGAACAGAAAATTAGTCAGAATCAAAGGATCGGGATCAAGTCATAAACAACCAAGAAATACATTACCAAAGAAAGTACTGTGAGGAGTTCTTATAAAAAGCTATTGTGGTTCTACAGTAGTAAATGGAGCTTTTTAACAAAAACTATGGTTATCAACAGCAAAGATGTTTCAAGTTCCTCACTGTCTCTGTGCATGAGCTGGAAAAGGCAGCAGTTCTCCTCAAACATGGCTGTACACACAGAAGAGCAGCTGAACGCTCACTTTAAACATTGACTTTAAGACACACCAGCAGCGGTTCAATTCTACAAACATTAGCAAACACATTTAATACGACTCCGAATCGTTGGTCAGGACTGAGAGAGTTTCAAGTAATATTCAATCTATCAACTGCCAAGATGTGTTTCGGCAGCTCAAAGTGTAAGCAGCCCACAGGAAATTACTAGTATGGAAAATTTCTTTAAAAGGTATATTAATGTGGGAGATTTTTTTCTTTTCTCATGAATGTGGATGTGTTTACTTAAATCTTAGTCTACAACTTCCTAAAATAAGGCCTTTTTAGCATGACACTGGACAGTAAGGGGAGTTTTGGGAGAGGACGGAGGTCTAAACGGTTGCCATGGTGCCACAGGGTCGTGGGGGTCACAGCTGCAAGAGGCAGCTTTAGGAGATCGCTAACAATTGGGGGTCCGCTAATCACACACACACACTTACAGAGGCAGCTTTAAATGGAGCACCAGCGCCAGCGCAGAGCGCTTCACTCTTAGCAGGAATTCTGTGAGCAGCCACTCAGCCTTTCTCTGTTTCACCCCTTCATTCTGCAAATCTCTCACCTCTAGCCCCTCTGTTGGGCCAGCAAACCACTTCACAATCCCACCCTCCCACTCGCACACACACAAACACTGCAAGATGTCCTTGGTCCTTTATGGCGGAGGACAGATGGTGTCCTGCCTTAAACCACTCAATTCTTTTTTCCCTTCTTTCTCTATTTTTTATCTGTTCAGGAAGGGGGAGACAGGCTCTTGGGAAAGTGACCTAAACGTGGTGAAGGCTTTAGTGAGGCTTGAGTGGAGAAAGAGAGAAAATGTGCATAAAAAAAAACTGAATTTGATGTTCTTCTCAAACTTTTTTTAGCATGCATTTAATGTGCAATCATATACTCACAGACATATTTTAACCCCCTCTTACCCACACCCACAACAAAGGCACAAACAAAGGGGTATTATTCCTTTCTAATGTGTAGTTGAACCATTTAGTGAGCACTCACTAACAGCTAAACACACACACACACATCTCTTCTATTCGATCTCCGCTCCGTGACCGGAGTTTCACTGTTAACCTGTGCTTGATGCAGAGATTCAGCTCTTCTTCAGCTGTTAGTGTGGCCATCAGTGTTCAACTGGAGGGATTAACAGCCATTTTAACCCCTAGTTCAGACAGCTGTATTGATCTGGACTGATATACTTCTGTATAAATCCCCAGTGAGACAAACCAGGCTTTAAATCTGGGTTTAATCTGAGGTTAGCCCATCTCTATCGATCCATGTGGGCTTTCAAGATTCTCCTGTTCTAGAAGAGGGGAGTATTACTGTTCTTGAACCTGGGAATGTTCTGATGATGGAGTTCACATATAGAGAGAGCTGTAATGTGTTTATATGTGAGGATAGTTTCAGTGTTCTAGAATCCTTCGAGAGATCTGCTGCTGTTCACACATTAATATTCTACAGTTAGATATCTAATCGTCTTAAAGAAAAATATATTTGCCTATAGATCACTGGAATGTTCTAATGTTGCAGACACTGGAACGTTTGTAATGTTCTAGAATGCTGTAGAATGTTATAGATATCTAATAGTCTAGAACACTGGTGATGTTTTAATGCTGGTATTAACACAATTATGCAGAATTTCATTTGAGCATAATTTTACTGTTTTACACCACTGGAAATATTCTGCTGCTAAGGATTCAAATTCGAATGCTCTAGAATGCTACAGAATTGTATATATCGAACGGTCTAGAACACTGATGGTGTTTTGATGCTAATATTTACACATTTTACTTTACATAAACAGAATGCTATTCTTTTAAATTACTAGAATGTTTAGATGCTGAGGACACATTAGGAGAGTTTTATGTTCTAGAATGCTCTAGAGCAGGGGTCATCGACATTGATCCTGGAGGGCCTGGAGGTTTCTAGAATACCTAGTGAGACCTTGATTAGCTGCTTAGGGTTGGAGCTAAACTCTGCAGGGACACCGGCCAGGACCGAACTTGATGAACCTTGCTCTAGAACAGTGGTTCCCAATTCCAGTCCTGGGTCAACCTTATTTAACACACCTGAATGAAATCATCAGCACATTAGGAAAGAGATGCATGAACTGAACTAGTGACCTGATAATCATATTCAGGTGTGCTATATACGGTAGACATGCAAAATGTGCAAAGCAGGACTGGAATTGGGAACCGCTGCTCTAGAACATTGGAACTGGTTGGAAGGTTTACATCTACATTATAGATAGCTAGAACACTGGTGGTGATTGATGCTGATATTCACACACAAAAATAATTTTACTGTTCTAGATCACTGGAATGTTCTGATGCTTAGATACTTAAATTACCACATTTTGACTGAATTTTACTTTGAACTGAATTTTATCGTTCTCGATCATTGGAGCATTCTGATGCAGAGGTTCTTTCTTAAATGTAGAGAGGTCTGATGTTCCAGAACTGTTGGATTCTATCATTTATAGCATAATCTTCAAATACGTTTCTATTTTGAAATGCATATATTGCAAATGCAAAAATGATGTACAGTCAGCTGGTGCCATTAACATGAAATACTGAGCTTGAATTGAGCTATACATTCCATAATTCTATACATTTTACCAGTACATTATTTTGATAATTATATAGTTATATAAACACTTCTGAAGTCTTCTGATGTCGTTTGCATCATACAATCCCTAACTGAGACGAAAGATGAAGCTAGTTGCGATTGTTTTACCAGCTATCTCTGACATAGAGTTTCCACGGACGACGGTGAATATTCTGAAAAATCAGCCCCCTGAATTGAGCTGCTGACCAATCAGAAGCAGCATGTCTTCAAGTTTAATGTTTAACGTGCTACAGTAGCTACGATCATGAGGGTGTTGTGAGACTGAGGTTTAAGCATACATAACCAAAAGGTCATGTGCTTTCGTTTGGAAGAAAATTTAAAGCCACAGCGACCCTGAAGACATGACATATTTATACTCTCACATCCTCAGAGAATAGATCAGGATGCAAAACGAGCAAAACACCCATGTGGATTTTTAATGGTCTGTTGCAATGGCGGTAAAATCCAATCAGCCATTAAACCACCAAACTCTTGCATCTGAGTCCAGGAGAAAAAGAGACTTACGTTTTATTTCCGTCAAGTCATAAAAGTTCAGGGAACAGGGGAATCAATCAGCGCTATCAGGCTGCGAGTTAGCTGCCTTCCAAAGATCTTGGACAATCAACTAAATATCTTAATGACTTTGGATTTGCACATTACAGTTTTATCATAACTGCCTAAGCTTCTCAGACAAAGATTTACACCCATTATCTAAATAATACCCCTAATTAGTGTGTTCATTATATCCTCCCACACAAAGCCAGAGACACAGACACCTCTGGATTACCTACTTAATCTGATGATGCAATGTTATTTTCCCACTCACTCCAACCAGCGCCAAATGTTTGTCACAATCAGGCGGAAAATACATAATCCTCACAAATGCTCTAAATTAGAGGAACATCGTAGCAGACATGGAGCTAAAATCTGAATGCTTAGACCCTAGAAGGGATAGAAGCACGCAGGAGCTCAAATCATAACCCCATTAAAATCCAAAACCTTTGTGAAAAATACATGTAATTCTGCATTTGTTGTAATAACGGATGTACCCGCTGGGCTTCCAAAGTATTCGTATTTAAACAACTACCCAATAAAAATAAGAGGAAAATGAGCAACAGACATATTATTATTACTATTATTAATATGATTTTTAAACATGAATGTATGTATTGAGCATGCAGATTATTTTAGCTGCAATATTCGATCTAAAAACATAGCCAATCGTGGGTTTTAAAAATATTTGTTGGGTGAAATACTGCATGCACAAGCATTGAAATTTTTTTTAAACTGTACTCTTCAGATTCACTTTCACACCATGTTTTGGAAACAGGTGGTTTCTGAAGGGTTTGATCTAATGACACACGTGAAGAGCCGGGGTTTCTGCTGCATGTTTGTGTGAGAGAGTGTGTTTGGGGTGCTATTGACCCCAGTTTTGCGGTGCGCAGTGGGGGCCTTCATACAGAGAGCTGAACTGCCCCTCTTTTATAAGGAGCATAATAGCCATTCGCTCACAGCTGACCAACACTATCAAAGGGAGAGGAGGCATGTGGGATTACAGATTTAACGAGCCCTTTGTGCAGACTAATTACATGTGAATGAGGGTCTGTAGGAGCTCATCCACCCCTTATATCTACCACAGGTGAACCCCAAACAAACCCCACACACACATTCACACAAAACACAACACAATGTAAAATGAGATATATACGTACTGTATGATGGAAATTGCAATGGATTTGTTTTCAGTGCATTTTATTCAAAACTGGAGCACTGAAAAAAGCTAAAAGGTTTTTCAAAGCAGTAAACAAAGTTTTTTGTTCAAGTATTACCAATGTGCTTTTTTAGCATACGTTATAGAAATATTTTCTATATATCTGTATAAATCGTATAGTTTTGTATATTTTGAAAATGTTATCATTTATACTGTTTTGATTTATTTTTCCTTTCTTTTATATTCACTTCATATATATTCACTTGCCTATTAATATTATTATTGCACTATAATGTAATTGCTCTACATCTGCAACACATCACACACACACACACACACATGTGTTTATATATATCATAAGCTCAACATATAGTTAAAGCATATAAACATATTTTTTTCTTGTATACTTTTTTTTATTGATTTATTTTATCATAAAAACTATGGACTTTATGAGAATATGGACTCAGTGTTACCAGGCTGTTCTGTTCCTGCTATGGAGGAAAAAAATCCCCTTGATGATCATGTTTTGAATTGGAACATTTAGTTACTCAACAGTCCTATCTAATTAAGCCATGAGAAATTAAATAACTCCAGCACAGGGTCGATATAATTACTGCTAATTTATTGCTCAGATTATTCACCATTAATTCTTATTCTCTCAAACGCAGATTGGAGGAACTATACCAGAGAGATAACTGTTTAATAATAATAAACGCTAGGCCTTTTCGTCCCTTTAACGGGTCTAGCATCGTTTATGCGTTATTAGGATGTGTAATTGAACAGCCCATAGTTTGCATATTACTTTATTAAGCTAATGTGTTTTCTGCTTGGCCATGCACGACTGTGTTAAAGCTTCTGAATCTTAAAATTACAACTCAATTAACACGACCGCTCCTCGCGTTTCACCAAAACTCATGAGCATTTGGCAATTTGCACTCACAAAAAGTATCATGGGACTACTTTTTTAGACATGCTACCATGTATTTTTTGCACTGCACACAGAGATGCATTATAAAGAGGTGGAAAAAATGTGTGGAGAGCAGTGCGTGTGGGTGCATGTTTACAAAAGGCCGTGGCTGGGGTGGATGTAGAGTCTGCCATTCACCTCTCTCTGGCCCTGCGGCCCTGCGATGCCCGGCGTGCGCTTTTCAGGCTTTGAAATGGGCTTTATGTGTGCAGGGAGAGAGAGAGAAAAGGCTCGAGCAGCTGTGACGTGGGCGGCGTTGTTTCATTCACCTCTCGCCATGGCAACGGACAGGGGCCCGAGAAATATGCCCCCTCCTCAAGCCATGAGAGAGACACACAGAGACTCGAAAATCCCATCAGAACACAGAGTGCTGTTATTTCAACCATATAATAATATAAACAAACAGAATTATTATAATGTCATCTGCGTCTAAAATAATTATTAATGCTCATATAACAATTTAATTATCACATACATTGTAAGGATGGCCAGAATTGTGATTTTTTTTTTTTTTTTATTAGTGCCAGACTGTGAATAACACATGTGAGCTCACAGCACTATTTTAACCATTTTGAATTTAATTTGAATGAAGAAAAAATATTTTTTATATAGTTTAAATGAAGAAAATGTAATTAAATTGAGTAGAAATTACAAAGTACTGTGAAACATTTAAAAGGATAAAATAATGGTGATATTTTAAAGTACAGGTCACATTTCTGAATTTATAATTAATTTTTCTCTATTACAAAATATTATGCACCCACATGTCTGATTAATTCTTTTTTACTGCAGAAGAACCTTTTTAGCAAGTTATTTTAACTAAATATTATATATATATATATATATAAATTTTGCACTGTTGTATTGTCTTTAACAAGACAATTGTCTTGTAATTATATATATTTTTAATACATTACTGTATAGAAGAAATATTTCAAAGAACTATACAAACCTTTTTATATATATAAAGTGAGAGAGAATGGTTAAATATATAACATTTTGTGTTTTTGACTCAAATTTATTTGCCATTTATTTGAAATGCAATATATTATTAATATAGTTATTAACATATATTTAAACATTTTCTCATATCCTAGTTTTCACGGAAAATATTAGAAACAATTGTATTCCTATTTGAACAAAACACTCATAAAAACCAATAATAACGAAATTCATCTAAAATGAATTATTTAATTATATTGGAATGACTATTATAGTAAAACAGTATATTACAACTAAATTGTGAAGCATTTAAACTTAAAGCAAAAGTTAACGAAAGCCAGGCTGGATACCTTTGGAGCCCATAGCGCCCTGTCACTGCTGATCCCTCTGTGCTTGTTTTCAGTGGAGCGCAATGGGATGGGGCTTCAGTGTCGACTCTACTGTGACCAATGAACGCGCCGCTGCCGCATCTGTCAAGCGCTTCTGACCAATCCACAGCAGCGCGAGGCGGATCTCAGGTGCGCGCCTCTGCGTCCTCGCGGCTCTGGCGCGCTGGGGAGCCGCCTGTGGCACAGAGTAGCTGTGGAAACTATGGCGACCGCGGCGTCCAACCACTACAGCATCCTCACGTCCAGCTCGGAGCCCGGCAGCATGCAGCAGACGCCGCCGCCGCCACAGGCCTACAGAGACGCGCACAGCCTTCTGCAGAGCGAGTACACCACCCTGCAGAGCAGCGGCAGCACGCTTGGCCATGCGCACCAGTGGCTGACGGCGGCGCTGTCTCACGGGGGAGAGGGGTCGCCGTGGCCCGCCAGCCCGCTGGGCGAGCAGGACATTAAGCCGGTGGAGGAGCTGCAGCATTCGCCGAGGCAAGCGCATCTGGTGCAGCAGAGCCAGCCGCATCACGAGGCGAGCGCTTGGCGCGCTACCACCATGCCGAGCATGAGCACCTCCAACGGGCAGAGCTTGATCTACTCTCAGTCCGGGTACGGCGAGCCGGGGATGCACCACGAGGAGCACCACAGCCCTCATCTGAGCGAGCACGGCCATCCGCAGAGCCTGCACTCGGACGAGGACACGCCGACCTCAGACGACCTGGAGCAGTTCGCCAAACAGTTCAAGCAGCGCCGGATCAAGCTGGGTTTTACGCAAGCGGACGTGGGGCTCGCGCTGGGTACCCTCTACGGCAACGTCTTCTCCCAGACCACTATCTGCAGGTTCGAGGCGCTCCAGCTGAGCTTCAAGAACATGTGCAAACTCAAGCCCCTGCTGAACAAATGGCTGGAGGAGGCGGACTCGACCTCAGGAAGCCCGACCAGCCTGGATAAGATCGCGGCGCAGGGGAGGAAGAGGAAAAAGCGGACCTCAATCGAGGTGAGTGTCAAAGGGGCCCTGGAGAGTCATTTCCTCAAGTGCCCCAAACCCGGCGCGTCGGAGATCAACTCGCTGGCGGACAGCCTGCAGCTGGAGAAGGAGGTGGTGCGGGTTTGGTTCTGCAACCGGCGGCAGAAGGAGAAGCGAATGACGCCCCAGAACGGACCGATGGCCGGGAACGAGGATGTGTACGGGGACGCCTCGCCTCACCACGGCGCGCAGACACCTGTTCCGTGAGAAAGGGGCGGCCTGAAACATAATCGACTGTCTCTTTGTCCCGGTCACAAGCCCGCTCGGGGCGGACCGACGGTGATGAAGTGTCTCTGTGTGTGGCACCTCCGAGGGCGCGGAGAGAGCGCGCGTGGTTGCGCGAACAATATACGGGCGCGGGCGCCACAAAACACGCTCTGAGACGTTACGCGCCGCGGCTGAACCTAAGGAGGGAACGTAAATATTATTTTATTTAAGAGATTTCTTTTCTCAAGTCCGGGGAACTGTGAAAGCATCATATCACTTCCAACCGAAAGCTGTGAAAAAAAGGCGACAGGGGCGCGCCATCTTCCCCTCATGACCACAAAAGGTTTCCTACTGATTGAAATTAATCCGGTGCAGTCTACTGTGCATTCTCTTCCTTATATTAATGGAAAATGCTTTGCTATTATTATGAATTATTATTATTATTATTATTATTATTATTATTGTTATTATTGTTATTTCCGTCACCATCGCAAAAGGTTTAATACTGATTAAAATTATTTATCTGCATTTCTTTTGCCTTTATATATTAATGGCAATAAATAACCTAATAATAATAATAATAATCAAAATAATACACTAAAAATCTATTGAAATAAAAAGATCCAAAAATTAAAAACAAAAACAATAATATTTATTATGGTTATTTTATTGTTATTATTAACATTTTGTACATATTAGATTATATCTAAAATCATCACTGTTAAATTCAAACGCGGGCAATTCTTTAAAAGTCTAATTTCGGTCACAACAAAGGCTGCCAAGTGCTGCTGTGTGTCTTTCACAGGCAAAGCAGCCCGATTTCATGCAGATCACGAATTCACACTGCTGGTGCAAAACAGAGGCCTAAGGAAACAGTAAAAGCCAGACTCTCAGAGTGTTGTGGATCACATCGAAATTTCTATTCACAAATAAAATTAATGGATACCAGCTCTTTATAATTAACAACCCAGTTTGGGTTTTCTTAACGTTTTGAGTGAATTTCTATAAGCGTGCACCAAACGCGTTCATGCTCTGAGACAGTGGCTTGTTTATTAAGATTCTTCCTCCTCTCAATCTAAATCATTTTTTGGTTATTTAGCCTTCTCTAATTTTAGGAAATTTAAAAGGCACCAAAATCCACTCTTATAATTTATGGTATTTTATACTGATAACAACAAACCAAGCTTATATTTAATTTCAGTCTGGAAACGCTTTATATGGAAATTACAAGGTGCAAAAATGACATTGATGACGATATAATAATAATAATAAAGGCAAATTGTTCTTGTTTGTAATTATTACAGCAACACCGTTCAAGATTTAAAAGCAACGACAATAATAATAATAATAATAGACTAATAGATGCCAGTTATTCTTGCCCATTATTATTATAGTAACAATGTGTGATTTTGTGCGTCAACTAAATGTATAAGCCTCAACATGTTTGTATCTGTTTGCTCTTTTGTGTTTCTTGTTTCTCCCAAATTTGTTCTTTAACGGGAAATATTACACCAGCTGTGTTACGCTGATTTGATGGCCTGCATCGAAAAACAAGGACATTGTGCGTGGATTTTTCAGTTGAATTTTCTATGGCTCTGTGAATACTTGTATATTTGTGCACTTAACCTGGCACTGCCAAAGCACAAGCTGTCAGTGTGCCCTATTGAGACCAGTAATGTCTTTGGTTTTGACAGAAAAATTGCACAGTTTTTAAACGCCTTTTGTCATTAAATGAATACGTTTTTATATAAAGAAGTGCCTCTCATCAATCTGTGCCCCGCGCGTGAAGATCCTCAAGGAAAATTGATTCACAATTTCACACGTTATTCCAGCATCAAGGCTGGTGAATATAGTGTTGCCTCGGGATGAGATGACGCTGTAGATCCATCGCAGCCCGTTGCAATTCCTTCGCTTCGATTTGTGCGTGACCGTGGAGGCAAATGCTTGCCATTTCACCGGTAATGAAGACGGATCTGACGGCTTCAAACGTGTCCCGAACGAGATCGGAGACGCACGCGAATATTTTGGGACGCTATTCTGGATCAAATAGGACTTCTTTTTAAAAATTCAAAAAAGCAATTGGCTTTAAAATACATTGATGGAAACGAAATAACAAAGTACTGCCAGTGACTTGTTAATTTGTATAGTAGCTTGTTAAATTAATACTAGCGTTTAAACGATAAAATATTGCATATTGCATTATAATAAGGGCCTATATATTATATATATTATTCTTATAAATCAATTTTGCATACTGCTCCATCAATGTACAATTTTTGGAGACTAGATGTCAATTTTATTTACTACGTGTTTATGATAATTAGTGAATCCTAGGGCCTTGGAAATGTTCACTGCCTTGGAAAACTGCGTAAAGCCGCATTTGTGTGCGCGCGCGAGAGAGTCAAGTAGCCAGGCTATATGCTGTGAGCGCCATCTATTGACTAGAATGTGTTGGAGAAAAGCAATTCCAAATGAAATTGAGATATAACAGTTGTCTATCTGTTTGCATGTTCTGTTTAGTCAAATGTCACAGCCATGAAGTCGTGGAATATGAGCTTGGGGTGTATTTTATAAATACAGCCTACCGTTTGTAGTCGCTCGTCTTGTTTAGTCTGGTGTCAGCGCTGGTGGTAAGCTACCTGAAAAGATTTGTGTAGGTCAGGGCTGTCCAAACTCGGTCCTGGAGGGCCAGTGTCCAGCAGAGTTTAGCTCCAACTTGCCTTAACACACCTGCATGAATGTTTCTGACATGCCTAAGAGCTTGATTAGCTGCTTCAGGTGTGTTTGATTAGGGTTGGAGCTAAACTCTGTGGGACACTGGCTCTCCAGGGCTGAGTTTTGGACGGCCCTGGTGTAGGTTATTTGGTAAGGTACACGTCAGAAGTCTTATTAAGATTAATATTAATGTTGGCTCTTGTAGCGTTTTGTATTTCCTGACCAGGTTGCGTTTGAGAGAAAGTTCTAACCAAGTTCTTGTTTTGAAACAGGTGGCACATAAAAACTTTTAATAACAATTTTAAAACTTTCAATCTTTAAAACAACAATCTCATGTTGAATTATCTGGCACACAGGGCAGGAAAGTGTTCATCTTACTTTGCAGTATCCAATGTTAAGCAGCATAATGGAGTGTTTTTGTACGGGTGAAAGTCTTGTTAAGTCCTGCACATTCACGAACATCTGCTTCCGCTTTTATCTTTTTTTAAAAAGTGGATATTGAATATTAAATTAAGTTCTTAATAGCTGATTTAGATGAACTGAATTAATAAATAATCAAATTTCAACTAATAACATAAAATATTGTTATTTTAAAATAATAATTTAGCTAATTTCACTAAGCAACCATTTGTGACAAGGTACTAAATCGGGCTGTCTATTAGTAAAGAATGAACTCAGAAACCATACAACCAGAAGCAGTTCATTTAATACAGCTATATTTCATGAAGTATTTTGAATATCTTCAACACATTCTCCAGACAATTTTGGTTTATGTTACAGTGATCATTAGTTCAGGAACACAACCCCTCCCTCCCCAATATTATGTGTAGCCCATAATAAATCCATAAATCCAACAGGGTCATGATACACACAACACAGACTCTGTAATATGGCTCTAAAATCAGCACACACTTGTGAGGAAACAAACAGATTTTGAACTTTTACCATTGCCCTTCCAACATTATTCCATCTTTGGGTTGCCATACCACTTTTGGCATATGAGTGGGGCTGTATGTCTTGTGAGGAAAAATACAAGGTTGTCATGTATGGATGATAAAAGTAGCATTTGCAATCATCTGTAACACTTGTGATGGGTTTTTGAAGACAAGCCTTGAGTTCTGGCCTGGTGAGCAACGCCTGTATGTCATTCAATATAATCAAACAAACAGTGTGTAAAACATACGGCTCTCAGAGTAACTAAACGCAACTACAGATATCATGAAAAAATATAATACTCATTAAAAGTTAAGATTTTGCAATACTTTCAAAATATAAATTAAATCACAAGCAATAAATAAAAAAAGGTCAAGTGGTCCAGGAATAACACATAGTACATACAGGAAAAAAGAAAAAGATTAAAAAATATATATAAATAATTATCTGTTGTTGTTGTTGTTTTAATCAGGCACGTCTTAAAGAAAGAGCGATACAAACAAGCAAACAAACATCTTGGTTTTACTCAGACAGGATGCCAATTTCATGACTTTGTACTTTAAAGGAATAGTTAACCCAAAATTGAAAATTTGCATAAAATGTACTCACCCTCCATCCAAGATGTAAATGAGTGCATTTCTTCATCAGAACAGATTTGGAGAAATTTAGCATCACATGACTTGGTTTCTCTGCAGTGAATGGGCACCGTCAGAATGAGAGTCTAAATAGCTGTTAAAAACATCATAATAATCCACAAGTACATGCTTCGGGTCAAAATATGAGTCCTCTATCCTCAATATTGTTTTCTCCATCTTCACAAGATGCTAATTGATGAACTGGAGTGGTGTGGATCATTGGGATGTTTTAATCAGCTTAATTAGACTTTCATTCTGACGGCACCCATTCACAGCAAATGTTTGTTTTTGGGTCTTTACCTCTAAGTCTTTGGCACGTTTAAATAATTACTGGCATGCAAAGCGTTTTTTTTCTAATAAAGCACCAATGAATTAACCTGATGTTAATGTAAAACCGTTTTTCCTACACATTTCGTAATAACGCTGCATTTGAACAAACGTCAGAGATGTACATTGGCGTCTGAAGGGCGTAAAAATGGCGAGACACTTCCCGTTCTTTCTAATAAGTGCTCTATATAGACGGCGTCTTAATGCAGGATTATGTTCAAGATATTAAAAGGGAATTTGCAGCAACAGGAGGGAAGTTTGTACGGCACAGCAAGATACAGATTATATCTCACTACGGAACAGAAAAAACATAAGTCTCCCATCCTGCATGTGTCATTCGTTGTGCACTGGCCCCTGGGAGATCATTCCTGCGAGTGTGTTCATGTGTGACGATGACTCAGTGACTCAGTCATGCAGCAGATGGACACACACACACACACACACATCAGCTGTCTGTCTCCATCTGTATTGTGCTATGCGTCTCCTTCTGTAATGGCTGCATTTGAGAAACACTGCTGCATTACCAGGGTGTTCTGTTCTCTTCTGGTCCAGTGTTTTCTGTCATGATGCAGCCCACAGGAGGCACTCTTGCACAAATACAGATCCCCATCTGAAGTGTTTGCTGTTCGACAAACACAAGTGATGTTTTTAGCTACACATACACATATAGCATCTGCACACACATATATAGATTTAAATAGTGCGGCTGCAATCAACCTATTCAGAATCTGAACCACAAATAAATAAATTAGCATTTTGTTATTTTATATTTATATATTCACCATATTTGCTCCTATGTGAATAATTCACCCAAAATCAAAAAATAATCAGTCAATATTCAGATATGCAGGGAGTAGTAAGGAGACATGAGATATGACTGAAGTTAAACCTTACTTCATGTGTGCAAAGTTAAATATGTGTTTGGATTATGAACATGCTCAATTTAAAAAGATATATAAAAATTCACTACATGCTTTATGTTGTCTCGTCTGACAGCTTAAACTTGTTTAGAAAGTAAAAGCCCATTTAGTATCTTTACAAAATGTTGCGGCACACGTCTATTGGTTGTGACTGACTTTTACGTACAAATAAAAATAACTTGCAAGTATCAAATATAATACATCCAGCTAGAGTGACAACTGAATAATATATGCACTTAATGTAAATTTGAAAAAAATTAAGTGTGAGCTCCATAGGCTCATGTATCATATTATACGAACCATAAAAGCCAGACGTATCAGATATGATACTCCAAAAAACTTTATTTTATGTATGTGAAGTTTTATATGGTTATTCTGGTCCTCACGTGAAGCTATGAAACTTCAGAAGACCAAAAATATAGTGCAAGTTATTTTGTAAGTTGTAAGCCTCTGTTCGCGTTATGCTTTTATTGTTTGAATAGAACTCATAAACTCTGTTTAAAACGTATCCGTTATGTTCTACAAAATAAAGTAAGTCATATAGACTAGGAATGATATAACGGTGATTGAATTACAGGTTTTTTGGGTGAATTATTCATTAATGCATCGTATAATTGGCCATCAAAAATGTAGAGGGCAAGATCAGCAATTTGGGAATTCTGCTATGCAGCAAAAAAAAAAAACGTCAGACTAACATTTTTACAATTACTATCCATTTTCGCTCTGCATATTCCAGTCTTAGCTTTGTAGATCTGAACGAATAAAACGGACATAATTTTAGATGGAATATGAGACGGTATAAATCTGTCGACTATCTACACATTTTAACCCAAAATCTTTCTTTTTGTCTGTCTACCCGTATAATAATAACAAACCCCAGGATGTAAGAAGTGCTGTTTAGCTACAAACACACATTCGGGGAATGGGGAGTGGTCACAGGTGATGATGTCATTCTGCTGATGATGTCATACTGCAGGAGGAGTGATTCAGCTGAAGCGTCATTCACTCCTTTCTATTCTCACTTTCTTATTGTTCTCTATGGCCTGGCCTTCCCTCATTTAATAAAATCCTCTGGTTCATTAAATAAAAAGTGTCAGAATACCTTTCCCGTCGGCTTTATTGCCATCGCTTGCTCAAACTCTGGGAAAGCCGCTGGCACGTCACCACATCTTTATTTGACCAGCCCTTCCTCTGCTAAAGGGCTTGTGGGAGAACAAAGGGGGCGGGGCCCGTGCAGATGCATCATCAAGGGGGTGTGATTTCACTTCAACTGCTCCATTTCTGAGCATTCGGTGTCCATGTCCGAGTCGAAGAGAGAGCGTCCGGTCATGTCGCTGTCCGGTGATGGCGTGTCGTGGTGCGACCGAGTGCTTTCCTGCTCCTGGAAGCTGCCGCTACGCGAGTACAGACCCAAATCCGGAAGCTGGGAAGGAGAATCCGGCTCCTCGCTCAGCCCATCGTAGTACAGGTCATCGACGTCCACAAACCACTCCGGCCAGAATTTCCGGCGGATTCGCTCACAGTACATGGCCAGGTTGATGAACTCACCTGAGCCGATGAAGCAGCTTCAGTCAGTTAATGCACTTAAAAAAATCACAGTATTTCCATTCACAAAAGCAAGAGTTCATGAGCTCACCTTTGATTAACTGCTCCGGACGCGTTCCTGGGAGAGTCCACATGGCCTGAGCGAGATGCCCAAATACAGCAGCGTCTACTGTGGACAGCTTCTGGCCCATTAGATACTTTTTATTACCTGTGGGAGAAATTATATAATTCAACTGAATTATGTAAGACAATATAAAAATATTTTTATGGTTTTTATGTGCTTTCTTTTCAGGTACAGGGAACCTATGGACGCTCGTTTTATCACAGATTTAAAAAATGTGAAAATGTGATTGTTATTCATGTAATTGCAAATTTATATATAGCTCTTTTCTCAGAATCGCAAGTTTTTTCTCAGAATTCTGAAACTCAAAATATCTATTATATCTCACAGTTCTGACTTTTTGAATTTACATCTTTTTTTTCACTGTGGAATTTATTAAAATGAAATTGTGACTTTATTCTAGCATTTGTAAGTTTATATCATCACAGTTCTAAGATGAACAGTCAGAATTGTGAGATATAAACTCAGAACTTTTAATATATATATTTATGCATCAAGACACATTTATTTGATTAGTATTATATTATTAAGGCTTGTTTTCTGCCAAATTAATGAATACATTGTATAAATATGGATCAAATGAAGTTTATGCTTAAAATGAGTAAGAATGCCTTAGAATTAAGTTTATTTTCATTACCCCCACTTGTTTTAAACATAAAACTCGCATATTTTTCAGGAAACAAGATTTAATTTAGTAATTAGTCATTTAAAAATAATTAATTTTGATTCTCAAGTTAAGTGAATCTCGAAATAAAATGTACTGCAGAATAAGAAAATTACTTTTTGCAATGTGAAAGGAGGATTTATGTTTACTGGACACTAGAGGGCAGCACAGATCCATCTTCTAAAATGACCTATAGTATAAATGAAAAACATACCAAGGAATGTGGCAAGGGTGCGCATGTCTTTCTCCATCAGAGAATAAACCTCGTCTTTGGAGAAACGTCCGATCCCGTGGCCGTACATCTCTCTCTTCACGATGCTGCCGGTCACCTGACTCAAGATCCACCTGAGCAGGTCACTCAGCGGCCCGTTTGTGGCTAACATCTTCTGCGTCTCCTCCACATTGTCCACCCACTGACAGTATGCTATCGTCCTAAAGCAAAACACATTGTATTTAGATTATCAACCCATTTTTTGTCACTCAGTAGGTCATGTTCAAGTTGGAATTTACTTACGAAAGGTATCGGATCTCTGTCATTTAAAATGTCAATATTATGAATTTTTAATACAGTGTGTAACACAGCTCTAGGTGAATAAAATCCTGCAAACTACTAAATGAGTCTTTGAAAAAAAAAGGTACAAAAATGTAAGTCTTTTTTGATCCTACATGCAACCTGCTGTTTGGGACTCCCAACACCGAAATATGAACCTTTTATAGCATGATTATAGCATGAAGAAAAAGCAGCTCTGTCTCACCAGTAGAAGTGTTCCTCCACCATTTTGGTGATGGCTCGTGAGATGGCTTTCTCCTGAGGACTCAGGCTGGAGTTGAGGTTCACGCCGAGCTTCTCCTCCAGGACGTCGATGATGAACTCTGTCCCGCACACCTGCTCCTTATTATACGAGATCCACGGCATCTTCCCTTGAGGAGACAACTTCCCATCAAAATAGTTCTGAGGAAAAAAAATAGTTTGTGTGTTAAAAATTTCTCAACATAATTATCTTCATCATATATTGATATATTATATATTTAGATACCTGGTAGGGCAGGTCCGCCATCCTCAGGTACGTTTCTATCTTCAGGCAGAAGGGGGACAGGCTAGGGACTCCAGTTCTGGGCCGAGCAAACTGATGCAGAATGATGGTGTCTTCAGAGTCCAACTCCTGTTCCTTCCTGCAGGGCGGCAAATATGGAGGTGTATTAGAAATCAATGGAGATCAAATACACTCAAACATCCTAAAAAGATCAAATGTGTTTTAAAATGCACCAAAAACACTCCAAAAATGAGCAAGATGCAGCAGCATCTGTGAAACGCTTTGGGCCCATTAGGTACTAACAGGAGAAATCAGATTATTACATTGGGAGAATTTTATCATCAAATTAAATTATGAAAAAAAAAAAAAAGTTTTCAGATCGGTTGCTTTAATACTCCGCTCTCTAGATATGGCTCAGTTACCCCCTTAAGTGTCTTTTTTTTTTTTTTTTTTTTTTTAAATTTTAAATTAAAAATATTTTTAAAATA
>JAUMHQ010000051.1:2253256-2304352 GCA_032361165.1 Enteromius paludinosus
GTTTTCATGAGCTGTATGCCAAAATCATCAATATTAAAACAATAAAAGGCTTGAACTACTTCAGTTGTGTGTAATGAGTCTAAAATATACGGAAGTCTAATGTTTATCAGTACATTACAGAATATAATGAACTTTATCACAATATGCTAATTTTTTGAAAAGGACCTGTATAGTGTAATGTCTTTTTTTTTTTTTTTTTTTTTTCATTTTTAACTTCAACATATTTTTAAATGATCAATTTTGACAGAAACGTTTTAAACTGAGGAAGGTGACCATACAATCAATTTTTTATTGATTAAATTATTTCATATTTTTAATCATTAAAAATGTTTGTTATGCGTTTTAATTAATGATTTTATTACTTGTTATTTTACAATAAAACATTTTATTTTTATGTTGTTTATAAATGTGTTTTCTACATCACTGCTGTTGAACTGCTGCATTATTTTGTAACGTGTTTTAAAAGCTCTGAACTCTCAAGATTCATCTAGAATGATCTACATTATATATGAAAAATGATTGAAATGCAGCAAAAGTCTATCAATAAAGCTCAAAACCTGTGAATGACAAAACAAACCAAGGAATGTGTGCACGTCTTTCTCCATCAGAGAGAAAACCTTGCAAATCTAGGTTTTATTGCCTATGGGGAAAATTATATTATTATTATTTCATTATACACCAGAATCCTTATTTCATATTTAATTGTTATTTTTATATGTTTATACATTTTCTACATTACTGCAGCATTTCTTTGTAATGTCTGACTGATTTCAAACCAAAGATAACGTATTTTTATTTGTATTTATTTATTTATATATATTTATATCTTAATGTAAATACAACAGCATCCAATGTGAAAAGATTTGGGCCCCTTAGATACTCTATTTTTATTGCTCAAGAAGAAATAATATTAAATAAACGGAATCACAGTAGGTAATAAAAAAAAAATTATTGCCATGATATTCTGGTCACTGTCTAACAAATGGGATTTATTTTTTATTTTATTTTATTATAATATACATATGTATATGTATTTTTTTTACAAAGTTAAAATAAACCTAAATTAATTTTTATTTAAAAATTCACCAGAAATATATTGCAGAATTTATTTTAGGTCAACTAGAGAGTTCAGTTTGTTTTTAACGTTCTCTATCAGCAGGATCTAGTCGCTGTCGGCTTTGCTGGTGCTGAAATTCATTAAAAGCATCATAGTCACTCACTTTCTCATTAGTTTTATACTTATGATTTTGTGTCCGATCTTAAGTCAATTAATAATATGTAATTGTATTTGTATAATGCACGTCTGAATCAATAGCTCATGTGAATGATTGTGTAATAACAGCAAGTCCATCAGCCTTTCTCAGGGCCTCGAGTAACGTGAGATGTTTTGCTGAGGACTAACAGCGCTGCCATTTCTGCAAAGGTCAGAGACAAAGCGAAAGCACAGAATTAAACCCAACTGACTCTGATCACTATATTGACGGTTCACTATTTACACCGCTTCACGAGGGGTCAATAAAGGTCATTCTGTCACATCACAATAACACCAGGAGACATTATCCTCAAGGCCTACACACAGAGACGCTCCAGCAACCGTGCCCTTGACACAGCACACATCAACATGCAGGCTTTAGATGAGGTAATTCATTCCCTTTGCAGGTATTCATTCATCAGTGGAGGATAATGAATGGATTGCATTGACATGATTTTCCAGGACTTACCTGTTAATGCCCCTCTTACTTCACTCAAATGAGAATTATATATATATATATATACATATATATAAAAGTATTGCATAAATTGTTATTATTAGAAGTAATATTATTATGCTTGTGCATTTATATATATTTAATAATCTACATAAATATATTATAAAATATTCAATGTTTTTATTTATTGTTTTGTACTGCTACTACTAAATAGCACTTATATGTATATTTTTATACATATAAGCATTGTATAGATGGCAATTATTATTACCACTATTACTACTGCCACCTATTATTATTTCAACCGTGTTTATAGGTAGGAACAATATGCCATGCTTATAAATTAAGTACTTGTAATAATTATAACACGTCTAATGAAATTAGTCAATATTTATATCACTTATTGAACATATATACAAAATTATAATATGTGCACAGACCGCAATAATAATAATTATCATTATTATTATAACTACTAGTAGTACTACTACTGTATGCATTGCTTAAAATGTTAATATATAATCGCTGCATGGATGTCAATAATAATAATAACAGCACAGCATAGATAGCAATGATAGATAGACAGACACACAGATAGATACCTAATGACAAGCAGCTCGTGTAGTAAATAAGCAGCGGCGGCGAGCAGCGCGCCCCCGGTAATGTAGAGGGTTTTTCTCCACCAGGAGTCAAATCCTAACGCAGACATGATCCCTCCGTACTCCTGCAGTGGGTAGGCGATGATGTACCCATACAGCGAGAGATGCTCCTCGGAGCCGCTCAGGCCGAGCGAGAAGCTCTTGTTCCGGCCCAGCTCAAGCGCGCAGGAGCGGCTCCAGGCGAAGCCGACGCGCCAGTACATCTCTCTCCTCTATCCGCCCTTCGGCCCGCTGTGGCTCCGGCAAAGGAGGCTTCATCAGTACCGCGAGGTGAAGATGGAGATGGAGGTCAGAGGGTCTGAGGACACATGTCGCCTCCTGACGCGAGCAGGGGTCGGCATCAATCCGCAGCAGCTAGCGCCGCTCGCGCCGCTGTTTACCGCACAGCTGAGCGCGGCACGTCACCTGGGGCGGGGGTGCTGATGCTGCGGGGGGCGGGGCGAGCGCGCAGATTCTCCACTCTCATTGGTCAGACCCACTGCTGTCATAACAGTTTGGTAACAACAATTTCATAATAGGTCATAATATGAAATAATGATTGAGTAATTTGTAAATGCTTTATTCTTTTGCTTCAAAAAAATAGCGGAAAGCTTTGAAACGAACCACGTGAAAAAAGGATTACTTTGTAGTATCTACATCAATGTTATTTGAATATAATTTGCATATTATTGCATTTATATAAAAAAAAATAATGTTAAAGTTTTATTAATGTAGTTGTTCTGTCCATTTTTTGTTTAATAAAATTAATCATATTAAGTTTTTTCATAAATAAAAATTATAACTTTTATATTTGTTATTGTTGTAGGTCGAATCAAGAAAATTGAGTCATTTTAAAGAGAAGTGCCACTTAAAATGTTTTTTTACATTTTCTAAATGATTTTAACACTGGGCACGTTTTTTTTAACAGCAGCTTTATTCAATAAGGCTTCTGAGCTCCATTATAGACAAACAAAAAAGATCACTCCAAGCCCTCTCACTCTCCACAACTCTCACACCATCAAATATATTTACAGGCAAATTATACATACACTGCATGACAGAGAGGGGCCACATTTATGCAAGTTCACTCAATAAAGATGTGGCGACACTCCTGAAGCACAGCTAAACAAAGAAAACAAAAATGCCATTCAAAACACAGCCAAACATGTAAGTACTGTAAAATCTTTTTGACTTCTTTCCACAATCAATTATGTGTCCCTCAAACTAATGACGTAAGTGGACATGATGGGAAGTGAGGGACTTGATAACCACACCCAAGATACAGAGCTCAATCATTCAATACTATTCCAAAACTCAAGATATTGGCTTGTCCTCCATTAAACATGATGGATGCTTCAGTGTGCTGCAGATTACAGAGACATAAACTCAACATAACAGAATAAAAGCAAAAAACAGCATTTGGGTTATGGCGAGTACACATATAGCATAATCAGTCAAATTTATAATAAGAGAAAAATGATAAAAACAAAAGTCAAGGGCTATATATGGAAAGCATATTTACAACGCCGTTTGAGTGATCCACTCAACTGTTTGTGTCACTTGTGCATTCTAACTCGCATCCACACGCAGGTCAAATATTCAATCAGGATCTGATTACACAGTACGAGGGTTCAAAAGATCGCCGTCACATAGCCCTGTGGCCAATCAGTTTACAGACAGCCACTTTGTAGAGAAGACTGATCCGTTTCCCTGAGGAATACAAACTGTGATATGGTCAACAAGAGGCACGCATACAAATACATTTGCGAATAAACACACACACACGCTCTCTCTTCATTGCTCACTCAGAAAAAAATCAAGTTTTCTTAGTTCCCAATTTGCGTTCGCTGAAAGAAAGCTTCATGGGACTTTTCAAGGACGTCAGGACCATTGACTAACAAGATCTGGGAAAACAGCACCGCTCTTAATCATGCAGATACCCAGTGAGGTGCGTTTGTCTGTGTGTGTGTGTCCGTAACATTCAAGACTACAGCCTTACGCTTGGCAATATACTCTACATCATAGCAGATTTCCTATTGGTGAGCAGTTCTGACATGGGCTGCTCTGATTGGTGGAAGAAAGGAAGGAAGGAGGTGGCATCATTCTATCTGCTCTGATTGCTGGAAAAGCCCAGAAGAGAGGAGAGAGAGGATGTGTGTGCCAGGAATCGGTTTCCCCACGGTCATAAAACAATGTGCTTGTGGAAAGCAGCGTTCAGATGTGCTGTGTTTGTCTCTTCCAATCACTCCACCTCAGGTCCTCTTTCAGAGGACGCTCTAGGACTGACTGTAAGAGCTGTTTTGACTCCCGTTTGAGCTCTGGTCAGTCTCACTGTTGTGAGAAAAAAAAATACAGGTACAGAGGTGAGATGAGATGAGAAAAATTGGTAACCGAAATAAAATATAAACTACATTTAGAAAAGATGCCTTGGCTGAAGTAACTGAAGTGAGTGTAAGTACTAAAAACCTGAAAAATAATATAAATATATAAATTCTTTATGCACAAACAGATATAATTGAATGTAATTTAAATAAATGTGAAATAAAATACATTTTAGAAAAACATGAACCTAAATAAATAAAAAACTACTAACATACCAAAAAAGTAAAAAAAATTAAAATAAAAAAAGTAATTTTTAAAAAGTTCTTAATCATTATAAAAACAAAAACAACAGCCTTTTCCTACTTTTGTAAATGAAAAAGAATTATAATCTTTTTACAACTAAAATATTATACAACTAAAAAATATTGAAAAAATTAATTAATTTAACATTAATATTAGATGAAAAATGTACATATAAACAAAATTATTTAAAGTTATATAGATGATTTATATACATGCTATTTAATCAAATAAAATAACAGTGTAAAACATTTTTTAAATGTAAACTTAAACTAAACATATAAACGTGAAAAATTATTCTAAATATTAATATAAAAGTAAATATAAAATATAAAAGTACTATAAAAGTTTAGAAATAATACTTAATATCATTAACCACATTAAATGCAGTGCAAAAAGTGTGACGACTGTGACTTCTTTAAGACAACAAAACTTGAACTGTACTATAATCCAATAATTGTACTTTTATCCATTTGCAAACGGTTGCAAAGACCTTACGCACTGATATGGACCGGAGCTTATTTAGATGAAGAGTAATGAAATTAGCCTCTTTTCATTGTTTCTCTTTGCAGCGGTGAAAGAAATAAGCCCAGGATATTTCCATATGAATAAATATAGTGTTGTGTGATTTTGATCATTGAGGTCTGCAGTCTGTCGTACCTGTTAGGAGGGGGTTTGGGTTTGGGCACCTTGTTAAGCACAGTGGCCATTTCCTTCCTATCATCAAAGTTTTTCCACTGGTCATAGAGTTTCAGAATCACCCTGATGATCTCCAGGATCTGTACCAGAAAAGCTTCAATGTTAATGTACACAGCACTTGTTTATTTTACGGCGGAACGTGTCTTACCTTGTCCATGTCAACAGAGAGCTCAGCGAACCACTGCCTGGCATCCTTCTGCTGCACCACACAGGCCACATGCAGGCAGGCTGGAGGAGGAAGGAGTATGTGGTTTGTGACGTGTCAAGTTCTTATACACTTACTCCGATTTAAATCTTCAAATTATTTGCCTGTTTGCAAGCACAGGACCTGCTGGATTAAGTGTAGGAAGTGCGTTCTTACCCAGTGCAATCATGAATGGAGGATAAAGCAGACACAGGTCTGTCCTGTAGGTGTCGTTCACTATCCTCCTGCACAAATTCACAGGACATTCATGTTAGTCAGCTTATTTTGCAACACGGATGTAAGCCATTTTCTGTAAAGGTGCAAGACTTCTGAATAATTAGCTGCTGTAGGTGAATAACTAAAAGAAAGCACAGTGTTGTTTGAGTACCATTAAGATGTATTATAGTATTTATTAATATTTTAGATCCATTTTATTTTGTAAGATTTTAAGTTACCATCTAAACATTGTAGTAACTTTGTTGTGCA
Source organism: Enteromius paludinosus (assembly GCA_032361165.1). Classification (NCBI taxonomy): domain Eukaryota; kingdom Metazoa; phylum Chordata; class Actinopteri; order Cypriniformes; family Cyprinidae; genus Enteromius; species Enteromius paludinosus. Next base: position 2,259,595 of record JAUMHQ010000051.1, read on the forward strand.
TTTGTCATTTCCTGTAGTTCTTGTTTGTTTATGTGTCTTTAGAAAAGGAACAACTAGCTGAAATAAAAACTATATTAACTAACAATGAGTCTCTTGTAGGCAAACCTATCAGCCACATTTAAAACTTTTTTTCCCCGCTCACTAACCAATGGATCTAACCGACTCAAAAAGCAAATAAACAGTAGTTGTGTGTTTATCCATGCCGTAGCCATACACTCCTCACCAAGCGAGCGGCAGCAGCATGTCCTCTTGACCCATGTCCTGCACATACTGCAGTAATGGTCTATACGGGTGGTACACGATCAGACAGCAGTCCTGAAACCAAACCAAACATCCATAAACAGATGCCGAAAACAAACATCTAAACATCCTAAAGAAGCAGAGCCAATACATACCATGAGCTCCAGTAAGTAGAACTCGCACTCCAAGATCTGGACAAAGAGAGAGAAGCATGAGTTCACTGCCAAATCGTTACACTAATGTGTTAACTAACACCTTATGTGCACTAATTATCATCTTTCCCATTACGGTGATCCATAAATGTCGCACCCTGTGTTCTTTGGTGTGGGGCGTACCCAAAAAATAACACTGTTTGTAATCATACCGCACTTGTCACCAGCTCGAGACTTGAGCGGCCAAAACCAACAGTCATTTATCACCATAATGAGACTTTCCTACGAAGATGTCGTGAGTGTGAGGAATGTCACTCCTGAAACTTAGTTACACTTAAGACGTGACAGAAGGCTTCATCGTCACCACACACACACAATCTCAGCCTCTCGCCCAGTGTTTCCATCATATGAATCAGACAGTTACAAGAACTTATTATCTAGATCTCTAGTGACGTTGTCAGATTTCCAAAATCCTGCCTGGAGCAAAGCCATACTTTCTGTGACTTCTCAGTAAGAGATCCACAACTTGGGACTGCAGTATCAAGGCCTTCTGGTACAACTCACACTCGCCTACACGCCAGAGCGGTGCCTTGTAAGTTTCTGCTGTAGTAAAGCTTTGACGTTTAACTCACATGGTTCATTCGGAAGGGAAACTCCTTTGGAAAGGCATAAGAGAACCTTGTTTTCACTGTTGCAAAAAAAAAAAAAAAGATGTATTTATTTCATATTAGCATGAAAAGGTCACATGAAAAAGACAAGTTAGAATGCTTGTTGTGTTCTTGGACTCCTAAAACGTCCTGATAGTGATGATATTCTGTGATTATGTTTAAAAAGTAAATGTTTAACCTTAACTGCACTGTCTGATCCGACAAAAACAAAACAGTGACAGGAGATAAGAATTCTGGTTTACAGTAAAATTGATCAAAATTGATTTGTATTACTGAAACCAGAAAACTGTATACACACATACTAAACAATTGATTTGCCAGGGGCTTTCATTTGTAGAAGCATAATTGAAAAAGAAGAATTTTAAGACCCACAGAAACCCTGTACTTTATATTAAACTCTGAATATCATAAGCACATTATATTCAAAAATGCAGTAATATCTGAAACTATCTGTTCGATGAGTTGATGAGTAAAATATAAATCACTTACACACAGACGTTGCTGCTGAAATAAGGCGTGTGTTTGAAACAACACCAAATTCCTGTTAAGGACCGAATTTGATTTCATTAAGATTTTATTTTATGCATCTTTAAGCAAAAATTGCCAAATTGAGACCGCTTACCTCTACTTTAGAGGCCAGGAACACACAAGTGGGGGCCATCAACACAGGGTCAATGCTCTTCAGAGAGTACCTGGAAACAAGCCAAGAGCTTTCTTTTACTTTCATGCAAGTGTACTTGAAAAGGGCCATCAATCTAGAAGACAAGTATACATTTGTAGAGTGGAAGTGAAGGCTGTAACCAAGGCAACGACCCGCTCACCTGGCATAGAAACGCTTAAAGTAGACAGTTGCCGTGGCGATGACCTGCTGTCGGAGTTTCAAGTGTTCCCCCAAGGCTTGAATTACTGTCACAAGATATTTGTTTTTAAATACAAGGTTTATTGCTTTAGACTTTGGATATTAAAATCTTAAAATACAAAGCAGGTGGATTACACCTGAATATTTGCATTAATATAGTAATTAGTGTATTTATATTTATAAATAGTTTATCTCCAAACCATTGGCAAAAAATATCTGCAGCTTCCAATATTCCTCCTCTGTGAGGAACTTGAGATCTTTCTGTCTCTCCTTCATCAGATCCTGTTTGTCCAGAACCCACTGCAGACTGATGAGAACAAACATCAAAAACTTCAAATTCAGAATTCATAAAAGAATGACAAAAAGGACAACACAGCAGCATTGTAATGTATATTTAATTTACCTCATCCATATCCAAACTTCATACAAGCATCAAATCATCACAATATCATACTTATTAAAAATCTTAAAAACTGTTAAAGAGATGGAAATGAACTCATGTCGTGAATAACACACATTTATGCTGATCATTTGTAAATTCACTTTCTCTGGTTTCTTCAGTCCAGAGCCACTAGCCAGGCTGCTAAAGCTAATAATCCAAATATTTATACTGTTCCGAAAATAAAAGACATGTATTCTAGTATCTATCCATTATCACAGCATTAACCTGTTTTTGTTAAATAGTTCGCTTTAATCAGGCAAATTCGTTCATTTTAATGTTTTCATTTCTCGTACAGCTTCGCAGCAATAGCAAAAGCACTAAAAACTGCTTTAATGTCATCGATTTATGTCGTCAAACACGTCTTTACTTACTAATGTGAGCTCTGCCAGAAGTTCCCTGCCATCCTGAGGCGATTGAGGTAGAAAATAAGCCTTAATGTAATGTTAAATTGTGTTAGGATAAAACGATACTCTGATCTAATCAGACGAGGAGCGCGACACAAAAAACACTCCGTGGAATTTCAATGTGCTCATAAAAACTGCCCGGGAGGAAACATGTTTACGCATCAGTTCCGGACCGACTGCTGTCCTCCTCTTGCTTTATACAAATAAACGTATTCTAATATTAGAAGGCATAATATACTATAATAAAAAGAAAAACAACTAATTTTAAACAATTATCGTATATGCATATAAAAATATATAATATATAGCTCATGATATAAAAAGTAGTGTAAATAGTATAATCCAAATTTCTATAACAAGATTATATAACATTAACTTTAAATAAAAAAATTAACATAAAGTTTTATGTTATATATCTTAATAATACAACAAATTTTATATAATTATTATATATGTATATTCTTCTTATTATTATACTTATTCTTATTATTATTATTATTAAATATAATAAATAATATCTAATGGAACTTTAATAAGTTGCTATGCAGGCCTATTTAAAAATTCTAGTGCTACTTATTTATACGTTTGTTTGCTTTTTTCTTTCTAAAAGTCTCTACAACGCTAGTTTAGTTATATCAGCATGCTCTTCTTCGATAGGTTTCTTACGGTCTTAAAGTTTTCAAAGAGTTTTAATGCAAAGAATCTCATTAATGAGGCTCCCAGGCTTGCCATCTTCATCAGGAAAGCTCACGGGTCTATTTTTACCGCGGTGCATCTCTTCGCGGTGTGCCGTTAGATATTTGACTCAGTGTCGGACTGAGGTTTGACATTCCTCCTCCGGACAGGACAGCAGGTATAAAGCCCCGTCATCAGGGAACGGGACACAACGCTCCAGTAGAGGAACCAGCAGCTTCACCATGAGTCACAGCCCGGAGAGGATGTCTTCTTACCGCCGTCACTTCGAGGGAGGCCTGACCTCCTCCTCCACTCTTCAGGTGCGGGTCTCCAGCCCTTCGCCCACCCGAGGAGCTGCGCGCCACCGCTCCGCCAGCTACTCCCGCAGGGCGCTCTCCGGATCCCGCAAATCACGCATGACCAGGTAAGACTCAGAATAGAGTAGCCTATAAAATACATATATAATAGGCTATCATCACAAAATACTAAGTAGCAGTTCTCATTTTTCTTTATTTCAAGTTAAAGTAGTAAAATAACAAAAAATGAATAAGAGCTTATTTATTTTAAAAGGTACAAAAAATTGGCAAAAACATAAAATTGCTAACATTTTGACTAAACAGATCAAGCTGGAAATGTAAAAAATAAAATTGACATAAAATGACTCAAAAAACAGTATATCAATGATACTACAATAACATTGGCTAAAATAGGCTGTATTATAATTATATAATAATAATGTATAATAATAATAATGCAATAATACTATTATTTTTATAACATTATTGTTAAATTAAATTATTTATTTTGCCAAATATCTTGTATTTTGTATTACTAGCTATTATTGATATGAATGTATTATTATTTTTTTTTTTTTTGTAAATGTGTGTTTTGTGTCCCTCTACAGCAGTGTGAGTATGGGAGCGCTGTGTGTGGGCGTGGGTTTGAGGGTTGCTGGAGGCGCAGTGGATCTGGACGCTGCTGCAGCTGAGAACCAGGCTTTCCTCAGCACACGCACCAGCGAGAGAAAGGAGATGGTCGCCCTCAATGACCGCCTGGCTGTATACATCGAGAAGGTAAGACACTTCTGAGGCACACTTCTCCATCTTTTCCTTTGAGGACCAGCATGTGAGTGTGCTTGTTTCAGGTGCGCTCTCTGGAGCAGAGCAACAAGCTGCTGGAGGCAGAAATTGATGGCATCAAGAGCCACCATGTAAAGCCGTCCGGTCTGCGACTGCTCTATGAGGAGCAGCTGAGGGAGCTGAGGAGGATTGCTGACCAGATGAAAGTCCAGCGGGTGAGGGATGACCGCAGGGACTTACTCACTTGTACATTTAGACCATAAATTGCTCATTAATTGCTCATTTGCTTTTGTAGGATCTTGCGGTAGCAGCAAAGGATGCCATGGGAGGTCAGCTGGAAATGCTAAAGGTGAAATACGAGGAGGCTTTGGAGGCTAGGAAAAAGGCAGAGCTTGAAATTGAAGCCTTCAGACCGGTAAGGTCCGACTTAATCCAGAAAGTGTAATATCGCTTGGTTTTTACACAAGGATTTGGGCTCAAACTCCCTCTGTCTATTAGGATGTGGATGCAGCCACATCAGCCCGCATTGCTTTAGAAAAACGACTGGAAAACCTGGAAGTGGAGCTTGAGTTCCTGCAGAGGATTCACAAAAAGGTGCATTTAAATTAAATTCGTATAACATTTTACAATGTTTTTTGTGCAAATTGTACAATTTGTTTGTTTCATATGATAAATAATTGCAAATATTGTTGAATTGATTTTGTTTTCAATCACTGGGTATTTCATTGCATTAATATGGTAAACAATTAAAGAGTTTTGATTTACCCACTTTGTCTGTATGTCAGGAAATCGAGGAGCTGATGGCTCAGATTTATGGATCGGTGGCTAAAGTAGATGTGGCCTTCTCTTTGCCTGATCTGGCATCCGCCCTCAAACAGATCCAGGCTCAATATGACAGTATCGCCGCCCAAAACCTGCAGGTAATCAGGACAGGACACATAAACCTCAGCATCCTTTAAACTGAACCGTTTTGCTCACATATGCTCATGCTTTTCCTGTCCGGTGTTTACTAGGAGATGGATGCTTGGTATAAAGCAAAGTTTCAAGATCTTAACAAAGCAACGTCACGGCACGTGGAAACAGCAAGGAGCCTCAGAGAAGAAATCACAGCTTACAAGAGAGAGGTGTGGAAAATAGACAATTTATCCTGTGCCAAATATAACGAAAGCACCAAACTGTCCTGCCTTATAAACGTATTGCTTGTGTGTTTGCAGATTCAGAATAAACAGAGAGAACTGGACGCTCTTAAAAACAGAAATGAAGCACTGCTGCTCCAGATGAAGGAAGCACTGGAGAGATACAAGAAAGAGGAGGAGGAGCTACAGGTAAAGCCACTCCCCCTTCACTGTAACATGCCACATTGGCTATGTCCAAAATCACACACAAAGTATGTACTTCTTTTGAAAAGTAATTACTTGACAACAGATAAAAAACACTATATATATAGTATAAATGTAGTCTGGAGCTACCAGTGTAGTTTAGTTGTTACTGTTTTATTCAAATTCCTCCTCTGTAGACTCATGGATAGTCAATAGTGAATGGATATTGGAAGGATATATTACTGTAGCCTTTTAATATATTTGTTTATGTTTAAATTATTAAATGTTTGTACTTTGTTATGTGAGTTGTATTGGGTACTGGCCAGATCATGGAGTCCAAGATGAATTTCCAGGAAATGGGACAATAATGTATATTCTATTCTAAAGTGTACATCATATGTGCACAATGGATATTGCAGGTCATCCAGATACATTTTATTTACTGATATATGAATGCTGTAAATTCAAGAATGCTACTCTTTTCACCTACTATTTTAGAAGTGATTTTGAATGCAGCCTATCAAATTTATCGACTATTTTGATTTTTTAATATGATTGAGATCAAGGTTGGGCACTTTTTTTGTACATTTATTTTTGCAAAATTGGGTTGATTTGAAGATCTCACTAAACCGTGTGTCATAGATCCGTATCCAGGCAGTCAAGGAGGAGCTGAAGTCTATTAAGGGGAAGATTGCACTTCTGCTGAAAGAATATCAGGATCTGCTCAACGTGAAGATGTCTCTGGAGATTGAAATCACCACATACAGGTACTGCAGGGCTGCCAGCACACCACATCACCTCCATTAAGAAAATCCAGACTTTTTCAAAATGTAAACTCTTTAAAATAATTGCGAGAAATAATCTCAGAATTCCAAGATAAAAAACTCTCAATTCTAAGAAATAAGTCAGAATTCAAGTTTACATTTAGCAATTCTAACTTTCCCCCCTCATAATTCTGAGTTTGTATCTCACAATTCTGTTTTTTTTCCCAGCATGGAATTAATAATTAAAAAGTGAATTACTATATTGACCTTTTTTCTTGCAATTCTCAATTTTTTTTTATCTCAATTCTGACTTTGTATCTCAATATTCTGACTTTTTTCACTGAATTGTGAGTTTATATCTCGCAATTCTGTTTTATTCTCACCATGGAATCTAAAAATTAAAGATAATTCTCATAAGTTTAAATCTAAGAATTCTGACTTTCTTTCCTCAGTGTAAATTTTTTAGTGTACAGTTTTAAAGTTTTTCTTGAATTGTGAAATACAAAGTCACAATGACCTTCATCCCATGGCACAAATAATATGCCGATAAAAAAAATGGTTAACACGTTGCCATAGACACATAGTTAAAAATTCTCATCAACTAAACCCATCTCTAACCCTGTTTGACTTGCAGGAAGCTGATAGAGGGAGAAGACAGTCGCTTGTCCGATATGGTGAGCGGTCTGTCTCTCATGAGCGTGAGCGCAGGAGCGGTCAGCAGTGTTTTTGGGGCAGCAGCAGCCCACAGTGCAGCGCTGAGCTCATCCGTCTCTGAGAAGATGCTCTCCAGCAGCACAACGGTCGACCACAACCATCACGAGTCTGTGGAGGAGTTCACTCACGAGCAGGCCGTGGAGATGACGGAGAGGAAGACCGTTCTCATTAGGTACATGTACACCGCTCCAACACAATACATCTTCAAGTTATTATATTACAAGTCATGCATGTGAATGTTTCATAATGTTGTTGTAGAAGCTAATCCCCGTCTCTTTGGTTGCAGAACAGTTAGGACAGATGAGGACACGTTTCAAAGGGACACAGAAGAACGCACTATCACTATCTCTGGTGCTGCAGATGAGAACGATTGAATTAAACCCTTGGATTAGTCATGAGATCTCACTCCAAACCTCCACATCAAAGTCATTTAGAGTTCTTGTTGCTCGAATCTAACATTCCATTTAAATTTAAAACCCGTGACAAACCAAAAGTCACAAATAGCCTCTCCACTATTACTACCTACTGTGTGCTTTGACTAAACTGCTGTAACTGGGTGCTTAACCATGTGTAAACTGATTCAAGTCAAATAAAGTTTGATTGCATTGCAGTTTTACTGTGTCTGAAGTACGTTTGGCATGCTCAGAGAAGCAATGCTTTCATATAGAAAGATTTTTTAAGTTAAAGGACAATTCAGGTGGTGATAAAATAAGGTTTTTATTAGAGAGCTGCTCAATGTTGATTGCACATACACTGCTATTCAAAAGTTTGGAGCAAGTAGTTTTTGTTTAGTTTTTTTAGAGAAATGACTTAAGACTCAGTAAGGATGCATTTAAATTGATTAAACGTTACAGAAAGACCACACTGTTACAAAAGATTTCTATTTTAAGTAAATGCTTTATTTTGAACTTTCTTTTCATCACACAATCCTGGAAAAGGAATTGGGTTCAGCATTGATAATTATTAGGAATTGAGCATATAATATTGATTTTAGAAAGATTTTGTGACACTGATGACCGGAGTAATGATCCTGAAATAAAGCTTTGATGTCACAGGAATAAATTACATATTAAAATTAAACAATATCTAAATTGTACACTTCATAATATTGCTGTCTGTATTATATTTTTTATCAAATAAAAGCAGCCTTGGTGAGCATAAGAGACTTCTTGTAAAAACTTTCAAATATCTTACCCCAAACTCGTTTATAACGTTAGTTATTTTTAATAAAAAAAATAATTTTAAACAAAGGTTTACAGAGATCAGGGTCTAACATAATCATACGCTTCCATTTATAAAGGTTGTTGGTCACTCATACAGTACAAAGAGTAAACATTCAAACACTCAGTACATCTCCCAAATCACTGAAAACATGAGTTTGTGCAACAAATACAAGTTTACTGTGCATTTACAGTATTCATACATTTTACCGAATGCATTCAGACTGACTGCTTGCATGAATGTTTGATTAGTGTAAAGGTTTTGGCTCGTCTCCGACTCCTCCTGCGAGACGATACACAACCAGGCTGACCTCATGAGCCAGACGATCAGCACTTTCCTGCGAATGAACACAGAAATATATACATTTAAAGTATACATTTAAATATATCGAGATATATAACGAGCATAATGATCATGTGTACCTGTGTGTCAGCCTCAGCATAGACTCTGACCACATCTTCAGTTCCAGACGGTCTAACGAAGGACCGAGCGTTTTTGTATTTCTTAACAAGCGAGTCGATGGCGTCCTGCAGACCCTCTGGAGTCACGGCTTTCCTTTCTGCATCTGTGGTATCTATAACACGCCGGTCTGACACCTGCGGAGTACAACAGTTAAATATACATACACACTCAAACACCTCACAGACACACACAAGCACACACCGTGACTTTAAGTTGGCGGTTGGGCAGGTCTGTGTAAATTGCGCCCCAGTCTTGCACAGACATCCCTCGGATGGCCAACACAGCTTCAATCACTAGCATATCAGAGATTGCGTCTCCTACCGTCTGCAGAAGAGAGGAAGGGAGTTAACTATTAAAAAATAGTTTGAAGGTAACACCATATTTTTCGGTTACACCTTATTAGCATACATATGATTAGAATATTAGCCATTTATTAGTGCTAATTAGGCACATATTAATGCCTTATTCTAGATGACCTTATTCTACATCCCTAATCCTACCCAATACCTAAACTTAACAACTACTGCAATAATTATTAATATTAATAAGAACTTAAAGGGAAAAGTCGTAGTTTATAGTTTGAATAACTGAATAGAACAGTTTAAATGAGATATCTAGTATTGCTGTTTGTGTTAGTCTGTACCTGGTTGATCAGATTAAGGGTGCTCTCCAGGAGTTTCACCGCTTGTTTTCTCTCATCGTTTATGTTCGAGTCTTTCACCAGCTCCTGAATCAGTTTCTGCGCCTCTTTGCTAAACAAAACCTGCAGCAAACAGCGGTGAGAGTGTACTGACAAGTTCACAAATCACAGATTATAAAGTCTCTAAACTAGAAAGCTAGATCAAAAGTTAGCTTGCATGGGTCAATCTCATAAGCATGCAGAATTGTTGTCCGATGTACTGAAATTGGCTGATTTGAACTAACTTGAACAATAAAAAAAGATGTTTGACCATCAGAGGAACTAAATGAAACATGGTGGTTTCACATGCAAATAAGTGTAAAACCATTTCAACTTTATTCAAAAGAGAAACCGCACAGTTTGCACTGACATGGAAAACTGAAGTATACAGTAGTCAATATTTGAAGTGGATCAAATACGTTGTCCTAAGACAAGAATGCACTTTGGTTTTAGGTTTTAGGACCACTTTGATGAAAGGTTTTGATCCGCTTCAAATGTATATTGTATATTTATTTTGTCTATTTCTGTAAAATGCAATTATTTTGCAGTGAACTCACAGTTCCATGTCCATTAGCCTCAAAATAAACTCCAATATCATAATCCTGTGCCGCATGATGTAGGTGCTTCACTCCAGTTTTTGTACAGCATACAGCGACCTGTGGAAAGGGGCAAAGCTCACCTTAATATTTCATAAACACTGAGTCTATAGGGGCATGCAATAGTAAAAGCAGATATTTTTAGACTATCACCTTCATGACATCCTCCAGGTAGCGAGTTGAGCTCCCATTAGCATATGCCGTCTGAACAACAGCAATCTGAAGGTTCAACCCTGCCTGAACATGCACGCAAATTTATGCCTGAATTTATATTTTGATGTTGTCATTTTCATTTTAGACCATGTTTGAGTGTGTAGAACCTGTGTGAGCAGCTCTTTGAGGTACGTGCTGATGAGAGTAGCGATCTTGTCTCCGTCCAGCAGATGGAAGCAGCCTTTAGAGTCAGTGTAATAGTAAACAATGCGATCGGCATCACCGTCGAACGAGCAGCAGCGTTCACCTTCTCCCATATTCATACCTGGAGAGAAAAGAGTGAGAGATTTCTTAAATAATTCTGTGTTTTTATTTTTAAAAGTCGTCCAACATGCTCACCAAGACTGCATTTATTTGATAAAAATACAAATAAAAACTGAAACATCGTTACATATAATTAACATAAAATAAACTAATATAAACACAAATATTGTATCATATTCTGCTCTTATGAGAAGGTTTCCCCCTGCTGGGATCAGAAGTGTAGTTTTCTCATGAGATGTTCACAGGTCCAAAGAGTTCAAACAAACCTTGAGGCGCTTTCTGCTGGACTTTGACGTAATCTGCTCCACACATGTGGTTGAGTTTGCCACTACTGCCGTCATTCGAAAGCACCACCTGCAGTTCAGAGCGAAGAAACGGCTCCATTTCTTTTATCTTCAATGCACCGATGCCATTGGCTCCGTCCACCAGAAGCCTCTTCTGATCATCAGTGCGGTTCAAGGCCTTTGGAACACAAAAAGGGAAGTAATCAAAGCCAGAATAATCATCATCATTAATGTTTGCTGTTTTATGTCTTGCTTACATTCTGTGTGAGCTGAAGGAAAGCCTGTGAGAGTTTTTGGTAGTATCCCTCAACTGTAGGACTGCCGTAGCCGCCGTGCGTGTTACAGCAGCAAACCATATAATGCAGCTGGGGAGTGGTGACCAGACCATAGTCTTAAAGAGAAACACACACCCATCAGTCTGTCACATTGTAATCAACACAATAAAATTCATCAACCTTTGTACTGTCATAACAAGCTGTACACACAATCTAAAAAATAACGCAAATACAAAACAACTTAAAGGAACCTTTAAGCAAAATAATCAAGGTCAATAAATTAAAAGTTTTGTAATACTTAACCACACCATGAGTTTTGCCGCCCAAACTGGAAACGCCATCCAGGACAGCCTGAGAGAGACTAGCACTGCTCGGTCTGAAGAAAACAAACACAGAAAAATACAACACTACACTTAAATTATGTATTCTATACATTACATTCAACAATAAGTGCAATAAACAATGCAGATCAAAGAAAGAATTTATGGACTGACCATATTATTTATTAAATTATGTGCTTTACAATTTGGTGGCTGATGGTCTTTATGTATATATTTTTTTATAATAATAAAATCATATTTTTCTTGTCTGTATGTACCTCATAAATCATGCACTGTAAGGAATAATTGTTGGATAATTAAAAAAAAATTGAAAATTAGAAAAAAAAAATTTTTCGCTTTAGTTTTTTAGCACTATGGCTTCACCTTTTTTACCTATTTTAAATTAAATTGTGATGATGATGATGATGATAACAATCAACTATACTGGCTATTCAATCACATTTTTAGACTGTGAAACCTCTGTGGGCCATTTTCTGACTCGATCTACTTGCTTGGCCACTGTGAAGTCTACAGGTTTGGTAACTTCTCTCTTTATGTAACTAAGCTTTCAATTTTAACATTTGTTAAACTTCCCGCTGTGCAAACAGAAGCCAGGCTACCTGGTGTCTTTGCCAACGTAGACGCTTGCAGGCTCACTCATATCGATGTCCTCTTTCTCAATAATGTCCTTCAGCTCTTTAAGCAGAGAGTCCTGCTCGGCGTTAGCGAGTTGTGTGGCGTATCCCTCCCAAACCGCTGTCACCATCTCCCCCATGGGGTCAATCAGCTTCACCCCATTGTCTTCCTGAAACATAAGCGGATAACATTACAGCAATTGAAAAACACAGCAATATTTTATTGTTATGAGTAAATGTGAACACAGTTGCGGCGTGTTTCTTACTTCTGGGTTATGAGAGGCAGTAACCATGACTCCAATGGTGGATTTGGTTTTTTTGGACCTCAAAGTTGCCAACAGCCCCATGCGGAACATGATGTGATCCAGATGTTTGGCATGAGTGCGGAATCCAGCTGTGCCATACTGCAATGTAAGGCCCTCCGGCTTCGGATGCAACTTGGACTTTTGAGATACTTCCTCAAACTCAGCCATCTCTGAAAGCAAACACATAATGACTTTGCCTGATTTATTTATTTTGATTCAGTTATAATCTTTACAAGGATCATCCTCTATGGTTCACATTAAGCCAATGCACTTATGAATTAAGCATGTGCTTTATGCATATGCACTGCAGAATTTGAACTACAGACATGGAAAATGTTTATGATTTATGATGCACATATAACAAAAACTGCAATAACCAACACAAACAATCATAAAACAATTAGAAACGTAGCTTTTCCAATTATTTTTATTTTCTAAGTAAAGTTTGATTTTGAACAGAACCATGCATTTTAATCAATTAATTCAATTATTACAATTACTACAATCACTTATTGCAAATAATAACGTCATTCAGCCTGGAATGAATGAATGCCATTCATAATCACACAACTGCACACATTATCCGGACTTTCAAACAAAAACAAGACATATGTAAACTAGCTGTTTTCATTATTTTCCATTGAATGATTTTAATTTGAACACAGCTGATGAAGCTTATACTCACTGTTTCTGCGACTGAAGGGCGTGCGCGGCACTTCCTACTTCCCGGATTACGTGGCTACAGTGACGCGCGTCGCCACGCCCCCTTTCCTGACGTACTCAGGAACTTGATGCGTATTTTAATCAAGCAAGTTTAGCTTAACCCACGGCAAAGAGAACTCTTTGCCCACGCATCAAAGTCTAATTATATTAAAGGCTTGCAGTGTGCGATAACTGAGAACTTTCAGTGTTATTCCTGAGATATTGTATTTAAAAATAGGCTATTATTTTTTCTTGAAGAATTTCTATTCACATAAGCCTATATAATTTTTGTTAATCATATAAATGTAATACTGTATTTTAGCAAAATCATTTATATCATAATTTAAATAATTAATTCATTAACGTTTTTAACTTCTTGCAGTGATGATGCCAAAGTTTTTTAGTTTGTTTGTATTTTCTTTTTAATAGGCCACTTTTCAGGGCTTTTTATTTTTTTTTCATTTCAGCTGTGTAAACATGTCCTGAAAACATGTTGCTGCAGATGTTGTGACTCTGTTCCCATTCCACTACTGAGGAATGGCTTTTGATGTGCCCCTGCACTGTTTAAGGCTGTCATTTTTTAACAGAAATCGAAAAACACAATAGAGACCCTTCACGGTTCAAAAGAGACTTCAACAAACATGTCTGATGTCTGACGTAATGAAGGAGACAGTCAGACACAGAACAAGGAGAGGGAGATGGTGGCCCCTGGCCAATAACAGTTTACTGCTAAGCTCCGTCTCAGCGAGGACTGACCCTCACACACACAAACGAACACTCTGTAGCATGTGCTGAAAGAGCTTTCAGTAATCTGAGTGGCAGACTTAACAAAAACGCTCTTGGATCCTTCTGCACTCTGTAGTCAACCTTTGCTTGTTTTTATGTTGCTGCTGAAGAAAAGTGAACTTTGCAGCTGCTTCAACAAGAAGAGGAGGTCCTCATGGTAGATTCCTGCGTCCCGCTGTGCATACTGTACCTACACACACACACACACACACACAAACACAACACAATGGCACATGGCTTTCCCCATCTAAAAGGCTTTAATTGCTGGTGTTGATGAATCTGGAGAAGACTGCTGGCTTTGTTCCTGGTCTGAGCTCTGAGCTGGATGGTGAGTCTCCTGGGTTACTCTGCATGAAAAGAGCTGCAAAACAAGCTGCATAAAGAGGAAAAGAGAAAATTTTACTAGTCTCACCATTTACTACTTCTGACTGGTGAGTACTGATTAACGGGTTTCATATTTTTCTTAGATAAATGCTTGCATTTGTGGTTGGATTATTTACTATGTTAACCAAATGTAATTAATATCTTCTAAACAATAAAGTTTCTTCTGTGGATCCATGAAGGATCTTTAACACCCAAGGAAACTTTCACAACCCAGCTAACAATAATGTTTTAAGAAAGTTTGGATAAAGTTCCCATTAACATTATGAGGAGTTTCACAAGTGATGAAAACATTATTTCTGAATGTTCTCTAAACATTCAAAGCATCCAGATTTTGAAACATTTTATGAGGCTTATTTATTTATTTTTTGCAGACATGGTAATGCTGCTGTAGAATGTTCTCTGTACAGTAGTAAAATGTAAAAAGCATCAGACAAACATCAAACGAAAACCTTTGAGCAATAGAGTTCCATGAACAATGTGTAAATTTCATCTTTGAAAATCTTTTTAAAATGAATGCTTCTTTTTTTGGCATCGGTGGTTCCATTAAGAACTTTTAACATCCATGGAATCTTATAAGTCAGGGGTATCAAACTCAGTTCCTGGAGGGAACTTAGATGCAGTCCTAATTAAACACACCTGATCCAACTAATCAAGTCATTCTAAACTGTGTATTAAGTGTGTTGGAGCAGGGTTGGAACTAAACTCTGCACGGCTCCGGCCCTCCAGGAACTGAGTTTGACACCCCTGTTTTAAGTGAACCAAGGGTCTGTACTTTATATTGGAAAAAGTTTCTTTAGATGTTCTTCACACAACACAGAAAGGAACCAGAATGGATTTTCTAAGGCATTGTTGTAAAAACCCCTTTTTGGAGCCTTTTGAAACTATTAATGAAAGACGAAGGACATTCTCAGAACTTTCTCAGAACGTTAGTCAAAATTCGGAAAATGTTCCCTGTGAGCTGAGAAAGATTCTTTATAGATCTCAAAAAATCTTTACTCTAAATGGTTCTTAACCGTTCACTCAAAGGTTTAGGGAACCAAAAATGGTTCTTTTGTGTGAAACCACTTTTTGTTTATATATTGGACATCACTCTGCTTTCATGTGTTTTGCTGTGTAAAGATCTACAGTAAATCAGCTGCTGAGAGATGAGGGCCACTAAAAGAGAGCCGGCCACTGATATAGTGTCAGATGAAGGTACTGAAAAGACAGTGAAAGACGATGCAGTTCATCTCAGGAGGAGTATAGGCCTGCTGCCTTCTATTTCCTTCATTATTGGCACTGTGGTGGGCAGCGGCATCTTCATCGCCCCCAAAGGCGTGTTGATGAATTCAGGCAGCGTGGGATTGTCCCTGCTGGTCTGGGCTCTGTGTGGCGTCCTCTCCACTTTTGGTGAGAAACATGTTCGTTTCTGGACAAAAGTTTGGAATGGTGTTTAATTAATGTTTTTGAAACGAAGTCTCTTACGCTCAACCAAGGCTGAATTGTCACATTTAAAAGAACGAGTGTATGTTTTATTATACTTTTACTTTATCATACTTTTATTTTATATTTTTACTAATATGCATTGAAAACAGTTTTTGCTTCTTAATATTTTACACTACTATCCAAATGTTTGGGATAAATGAGATTTAGAAGAAAAATGCATTACATTTATCAAAAGTGACTAAGATATTTATATTATAAAATATTTATATTTCAAATAAATGCTGTTCTTTTTATTAATCAAAGAATCCTAAAAAAATGTATCTGTCAGGGTTGTGTCTTGTTTAGATTTTTGTGTTTGCATTTTGATAGCTTAGGCTTTAACGTGACTTAGTTACGTTCCTTATTTCTTATGCTGAAAACAACCAAACAACAACAACAAAAAAAGATATATTTTGAAGAAAGATAATGACCAACAGCTGACAGTAGCCATTCCATAAAGTATATATAAGTCAATGGGTACCAAAATTTAATTAACTTTTAATCCACGTTAAATTCATTTTTTGATATATAGCATGTTCTCCTCAGGTGCTTTATGCTATGCTGAGCTGGGCACAAGCTTTAGAAAATCAGGCGGTCATTACACTTACCTGTTGGAGACCCTGGGGCCCCTGCCTGCCTTCCTGAGACTGTGGACTGAGCTCATTTTCATCAGGTGTGTGTGCATGCAGTGATTGCATTTTGCTGTGTTTACAAAGTCCAGTCATAATGTCATTTCAGACCTGCAGTGGCTACGTACGTATCTCTAGCTTTTGGCCAGTATGTAGTGGAGCCATTGTTCATGCCATGCGCCGCTCCAACCGCTCTGGTCAAACTCGTCAGTATGCTGGGAGTCAGTGGGTGACCTTATTTTATTGATTACTTCAGCTTCTAAATCTGTCCAAAAAAATATACAAATGATGTTGTAAACCTATAAACTGTTGTGCCTAGCGTTTGTGGTGGCACTGAACTGCTGGAGTGTGTCAATGGCAGCTCGTACACAGGTCTTGCTGACCTTCATCAAGATGTTTGCTCTGATTCTGATCATCATCCCAGGCATCATAGCTCTGGTCAATGGTAAGAGTCATATGCTGATTCTGCTGCTGCAGTGTAGTATTTTGGAATGTTTTCAAACAAAATATGTGACCCTGGAAGGATCGCTGGAGGATATTTGTATAGCCAAAAATACATTGTATAGGTCAGAATGATTAAGTAAAGATCATTTTCCATGAATGTATTTTGTAAATTTCCTAGCGTAAATATACTGGAAAAACTATAGTAAAAATAATATATATATATATATATATATATATATATATAATGAAATATATGTCTTATGAAATCTAGATCCAATGAGATTAAAAAATAAGTCTGAGTTACATATGTATAAAGCCTTAATTGAAACCCTGGTCAAATATAAAAACTTTTTTATCTTTATTTTTTTTTAACATTTTAAAAGTTTTGATCCAAGACAATACTGTTTATATGTATCTCTACTGGGTCAAAATGGACCCGAATACATTACAAGAAGAAAGGCAGGAAATATACTTTATATCTAATTTTTTTCTGTTTCAGGGAAAACCGGAAATTTCCAGAGTGCCTTTGTCTCAGATTCTGTGCCTCTGACCAAACTGCCTTTGGCCTTTTATTCAGGTCTTTATGCATATGGTGGATGGTGGGTATTAGCAGCAGTTTCAAACATCTAAAAATCCAATGGAAGGTATTTACAAAATAATGTAAACCTTTTTATTTTTGCTTACAGGTTTTATTTAAATTTCATAACGGAAGAGGTCATTAATCCAAACAGGTATTCAGAAGTTTTTGCGTTGCCAAATTGTTAAATTGACAGCATGTTTTTAATGTGTTTTTTCAGTTATTATTATTATTATTATATAAAAGCCCTTAGATCATCAGATTTCTCATATTCCTTTTAGAACCATCCCTTTGGCCATCGTTTTTTCCATGGTGACTGTTACTGTGTTTTATGTGCTGGTCAATGTGGCTTACTACACAATGATGAACGCGAATGAGTTACTGATGTCAGATGCGGTGGCAGTGGTTAGTAGTGATGGACTTTGGAGATGTTATTACAGGTATTTGGAGAATTAAAGTCAAGACTGTGCTGCTTCCCTTATTGTTTTGCAGACATTTGCAAATCGGGCTCTGCAGGGTGTAGCTCCAGCAATACCAGTATTAGTCGCTCTGTCCTGCCTTGGAGCACTTAATGGAGGATTTTTTGGTTCGCCAAGGTAAGGATCTTACAAACGGAAAGGTATGCTTTATCTTTGTAGAAGTCTTTGACTTTGACCAGTTAAAAGTTAAAAGAATCGTACACCATAAATGAACATTTGCTAAAAATTTACTCACTCTGGCCATCCAAGATGTAAATGAGTTTGTTTCCTCAACAGAACAGATTTTTTCACTTGAAGTGAATGGGTGCCATCAGTATGAGAGCCCAAGCAGCTGATAAAAACCTAATAATCCATAAGTAATCTACATGACTAGCTCTGTTTCAAATGATTGTTTGTGGGTAAAAGAGAGAAATACGCACACAACAAGCCCGTTCCCTAGAAAAAACTCTTCTAAACAAATGTTTGGATGGAGTTTGATGTGAAAGGACAACAGATGGCTGAGGTTTTCACTGGAAGAAGCATTATAAATTATTATATGATCAACCAGAAGCAACAGTTTAAAGTTAAAACCCCTTAATGATTGATTTGTTTCTTAGAAACACACAGCTTTTTGCATCACAAGATGTTAACTGACTGACTGGAGTTGTGTTTGAGTTATAATGCCGTCTCATTCTGACGGCACCTACTCACTACAGAGGATCCACTGGTGAGCAAGTGATGGAATAATAAATCTTTCCAAATTTTCTCCAACGAAGAGACAAACTCATCAAGCTTAAATCTTAAGTGGCCGGAATTTTTGAGTCTACTATTCCTTTAAGATTTCATAACTCTCTTTCTGCAGGATGTTGTTTGTGGGAGCCAGAGAAGGTCACTTACCGGCTATCTTCTCCATGATCCATATCCGCAGACAAACACCACTGCCGGCTGTGCTATGTTTGGTACAATCACATTCATTCATTCACCATTCACCCTCTTCTCCCGGTTCCTCTCCTGCCTGCTAACATTTCTCCTGATGTTTGCAGTATCCTCTGGTGATCATCATGATGGCGAGAGGAGAGATCTTTCAACTGATTAACTTTGCGTCGTTCTCCCGGTGGCTCTTCATTGCTTTGGCCACTTTAGGAATGATCATCCACCGCTACAGGTTTCCAGATCATCCCAGACCATTCAAGGTCCTTGGCTCATTACTGACTTAATAATAGGAATTTGTCACTAATTACTAATTAAACGCTGTGTTGACTGTGTTCAGGTCCCTCTAGCAGTTGCAGTGATCTTTACCATAGTGTGTTTCTTCATCGTGGGCCTGTCCTTGTATTCGGACCCCTGGAATACAGGTGGCAGCTGTGCCCTCACATTATCAGGTGTACCAGTGTATTACCTAACAGTCAAGAAGTCATACGTACCTAAACGCTGGAAAAAAGCCTTCAGTGAGTAATACTAAACACATTTATAATGAAAATTAACCATGGTTTTACTAGAAACTATCACAGAAATGAATGGTTTCCATTAAAATACCATTATGAGCCATTAATTTTCCCAGTAAGACCATTACAAAATTTGTTTTTGTAGTGTGTTTTGGGCATTTTTCCAATAGGATTTAACGTCCCACCAATGGAATCCATCACATACCAGTAGACACCATTATACTTTCCATTAAAACCAATATAATTCCCATTATAACCAAAAAAATCCATTACATTTTCTATTGTGTTTTGGGCAGGGTTCTTTTTTTCAGCAGGGAAACTATGATAACCACAAAATGTCCATGCTTTTACTGCACTAACCAAACTTTAACTGTGGTATTTCTAGTACAACGTTAAGAGGCAATCAATATGCAAAAAAACAAGAAAAATATTTTAACAGAATAATCCACACAATTATCAAATATACTCTCATATACATCTGATGTGTGATAGCCTACACTTTCCAAATGCATACATGTCATAAATATACAGCCGGTTTTCCAAATATCTACACATCGTAAACGTTCCTCTCACATACATACACATACACACACAACACAAGCATGTGAACCTCTTAAAAGTGGTTTAAGTGAGACTGCTTTTCCTCTCAACAAATATGCAAATTGGAAGTTTCATTCCAATCAAAAAATAAATATGCCACTACTAGGTCAGAAAAGGTTCACTGATTGATCTTTGCTTTCCTCTCGTGCAGATTACGTAAGTCTACATCTGCAGATATTCCTGGAAGTGGCTCAACAGGAAGTTCAGACCTACTGATGGAGCTTCACCAAACTACAGACCTGAGTGTTAAAGGGCATCAAAGTTAATTTTACTGGTGTTTGCTATATTAGTCCTAACCACCCTAGCATCCCCACAGCAACTTCCTTGTACCCTGTCCATCAGTACAAGCATCACTTATATTTTAATCTAGATTATTTTCAAATCTAATACAGGACTATGTCCTGGTGAAGTCATTCTTTTAAAGGGATAGTTCACTAAAATCTTCAAAACAGATACTTTTAAAAAGATCTGAGGTGTTTCCGTTCCTCCATTGAACATCAAGGTAACCAAAACATAGAAGATCCAAAAATGTCCTCAAATGAATTCATATATATATATATATATAAAGCAGTTTAATACACACCTTAATGTGAGGAGATATTTTTGCTTAATTTAATGAACTATCTCTTTAAAGCTATTTTGTAATAAATCACAATGTGTTTGTATAAAGTATCCCTTTATTCTTAAAAAGTACGTACATTAAGAAGAGAAACCAAATTGTATGCCTTGTTGGAACTGACAGTTGATGTTTCTGGTTAAAGCCTGTCGTCACATCAGAAAAATGCCAAGTTGTTATTCAAATATAATAGAAAAAACACATTCTATTGTCTGAATGGTCATCTTTTTTTGTATCACCAACATATTTGCTGTTGAGAAACATTACTTGCCTTTGTATTCTTACAGAAACCAAGTATCAAGGCACTTGACAGATTTTTAAAATGTCTGCATCAATGTAATATTATAAGTAAATAGTACTTAAATTCTCATGCTTGTGTAATACCAAAAATCTGCCAACCGTTCAGTTTTTGTACATTTTTTTATGACATCTTGCTGTTTTTACACTGGAAGAATGCAATACAATGTATCATGAATTAACACAGCTACATATTGATGGTAGTCTTCTAAGCATATGAACTCTGGCATGCTCACTAATCACTCTACATATGAAAATGAACAGCTTTGTAATGCGCCACAAATCTCCTGGAACTCTCATCTTGGTCATATCCAACATTCAGCACACAATTTTAAATTGATCTTAATAGGAAAAACAAATGAATGCAGAAAAGCAGCAGCAGCAGCAGCAGAGATGAGTCACTATTCTGACATGCTTGTAACCATGAAAACACATTATGGATGTTATAAACAGCTCCACACACGCCAGATAAATGACTGGCACGTTCTAGTACAGTGCAACACTTACATGTCCATCTGCAAATAATAAAGTACTAAGGGATAGCTCGCCCAAAAAATTTAAATTCTGGGTGAACAATCCCTTTAATTTGAATGTGAGTTTACTTCACACCCCAAACTCTTAAAAAAAAAAATAAAAAAAATCTGTATTTCGACCATCATTATCTCTGGCTAATCCAAGGTCTTCAAAATCATACCAAAACAAAGAAATATTGTAAAATTGGGTAGTGTAATTTAATTAATCTGCTAAATCTGTATGTTCACTTATAATACACACGTTTTCCCTCTTACACACACACACACACACTCACTCATATTTATATATTACAACTTGTGCAAATTAATCTTATCTAAGTACATTCGTCACTAACAGTTTTGCTCGCAAATAAAGGCCTACACATCCAAAACACAAACATGTACAGTAAAAGGCAGTGAAATAGCAATAGAAATTAAGAAAATACTTAAGAGATCAATAGCAAGTAAATAAGAATGAAAGGCAGTGAAGGAAGTGTAAGCAGCTTGGGAAAAAAAAACGGGAGTCACTTGAGCTCTGGGATAAATTGGGACCAGCTGATGTTTGCCATGCCAAGATCATCATCGTCCAGGTTGGGAAAGCTGATATCCACTAGGATTTTACTCAGGCTGTCATTCATTGTATCTAGAACAAGGCCTTCGGTGAGAGAGCGGTTGGCGGTGCCCGCTTGCAGCAGCTCTCTGGAGCAGGTCGGAGTAGAGCGTCTCGGAGAGGGTCTGGAGCAGGTGAGCAGCTCTCGAGGGGAGCTGAAGAGCGGCAGCTCTTTGAAAGGTGTGCTGTTGAAGCTGAAAGGCGTGTGTTCGTGCCGTTGCGGGGTGAGCTGTGGCCCGCTGGGCGTACGGATGGGGCTGAAGTCCAGCACGCCTCCCTTTCTGACGGGAGTGATCCTCCAGGGCTCCAGGACTGTGGGAAGCTTACTGGGTGTGGATGAGGAAGGGTGGCTGCTCTTGATGGGCGTTTTAAAAGTGTATTCTCTGTTTGGGCTGTCGGGGTCGGGTTTACAGGAGGGCTCTGGGTCGTGAGTGTCTTGGAAGGTGGAGACATCGGAGACCACGCCCGAGTCGAAGAGAGTGCTGTCGGGGTAGAGCAGGACAGGTTCCTCCGTGGCTGGGAGGACTAGACGCTGTTTGCGGCGGGAGCTGCTGTTGTCTCGCTGTCTGGTTTTGGAGGGCAGAGCTTCGGGTGCCTCAGGAGTCACAGACACGCTCACGGGCTCCTCCTTTATGTCCTGAGAGGTGGACGCACACAGCATCACCGAGCTCACGTCGCTCTGTGAGACCTTTTCACAACACAAACAAGCATTAAATAACCAGAACTTGCAGCGCTTTATTTCTACACTCTTTAAGTTATGAATTACCTGCTGAAAAAAAAACTAAACAAAACAGTAAAATTGATATGCTGGCTGCACTAAAGTGGTCTAACAGTCCAAAACCAGGTAAAGATCCAACTGGGGCAATCTTACCTTGGGGGCAATCCGGACCCTCTTGCTCACCCCACTGGAGCTGGGAGTGGAGGAGCTCGGAGCATTGGGAGGAGTGGAGAGAGTCACAGGACTGGAGGTGGGCAGGAAGAGCGATTGACCCAGAGGAAGCTGGATGGGTACCAGGTATGAGTCAGTCCGAGGCAGAAGCGGCTTCATCTTCCTCTCTGAGAACGAGCAGAGATATAACGACTGTGAGGAAACAAAATCCTCATGCACTGAGACATTCATCCCTCTCATCTCACCTGTGCCGCCTGTGGCAGGTACGGCTTTCTTCAGCTCCGGAGGACCTCTCTTCTGTTGCTACGGGGGGGGATGCAAAAAATCTTTACTTTCACACAAAGCGTGGCATACAAACTAACTGCAGTCTCAACACTGTCTGTCTTTTTGATGACTCTCAGATGATTAAAAGAACAAAACAAGCGATGATCTCGAACTGAATGTTCTTCCTTCTGTCTGACTCTCCCTGAAATAAAATAAGTGATTCCTGGAGAAGTAGAGAGGCTGGTTCCTGTCTGACTCCCTGATGATCTGCCCTGAGAGAATGAATGAGGAGGAAAAGGGGTCTTACTTGATTGAAACCAACTTGTGGGATCTGAGGGCATGTGGGTGTCACTGGGTCAACCAAAGGCTGTGGGACGAGCCAGGAAATGAGAGATGACCACATTTGAAGCATAAAAACAAATAAAAACACAGTAGCACAGTTAGAGATTCATACCTTGTAGACTTGGTCCAATGTAAGACAGCGGTTCGCTTCCGGTCGAATCGTCCAATAGGAGATCTTGCCATCGGCAGATGTCTCCCGTACAAACATGTCATGCAGCGAGAGATTATGACGTATAGAATTCTAATTACAAAACAGTAAAGAAATCACACTCAGAAATCTTACAAGAGGTCTGTGTAATCCGAAACTATACTGGTTTTATACACTACCTTCCATCCGGGTTTGGCGACATTTCTGAAATATGGAAAATGGTCCTCGATCCAGTTGTAAATTTCCTTCAGGGTCATGTGTCGGTTTTTCTTACTGTTGATAGCAAACTGGATCATAGCCATGTAGGAATACGGGGGTCTCTCTGACAGAGGCTCCTTCTTTTCTGGAGCGTTGGGCTGTTTAAGAGAAAACAAACAAAACATTTTTTACGAATGAAATTTTAAAAAAGCTAAACACACAAAAAAAGCCCACACTATTTATTAACCAATTTGCAAAGCTGCAATGAAAAGAAAAGCAGTGACATATCTTTTCCTGTGTTTTGGCATAAACCACAATGGATTATTGAATAATAAAAATGGCAGAGGCTTGGTTCTACTAATTATAGGATGGCTCGGTCACATCAGCGTGTTATAACGGTGCTTTTTGCCCCGTGTGCGCTGATGATCTCATCTGTTGACATTTCCGAACGCCTTCCTACAGTTGCTTAATAAAAACGGGCTTTCCACACAAAAAAAGTGCATGTGTCATTAGTGAGAAAAAAATAGATTTTAACTGTGTCGGGCTGGGATCGGGCTAGGACATAAATATCTTAATGCCTCTCGGGTCGGGTTCGGTTACTGCTCTGTCGGACACGGGCCAGGCTCGGACTGAAAAATGCGGCCCGATCTGCACTCTACTGCTAATGTGTTCTCGACTGCACTCAAAAATGAGAAAATTAATTGGACCAAATGATTCGAAAAGTCCAGTACAGTCATTTTCACTGGAAGATTCGGTTATGACATTTTAACTAAATATTGCAGGTTCAAAAGTTTTAGAAAAACGAAAGGTACACACAGAAGTTGTTTCTATAGCAATGCATTTACATTGCATGTACAAAAATGAAACAAAAAATGCTAAATCATTAATTAGAAATGAAGATGCACGTTTTCCCCGGTCTTTCCTTTCTCTTATTGCTATGACATGGCAGGCCACATCAAAGGTCATGACAGGCATCTCTGATCTATAATGTGGAGGGTGAATCGAAACTTTAAAGTTGTGTACCTGATGACAGTCACTTGGATTGTCTTTGCTGGCGCATTTTTGGTTTGACTCCGAACCGAGCCCATCGGAGCTCATTTTTCCCAGCCACTGGATGTTGGTCAGACTGTCATCAAGCGGGAAGCACTCTGTCTCCTTTTTCACTGATACCACAACAAAAAAAAAAAAAGTTCAGAAAACAGAAAATTTGCAGAACATCAACAAGCTCAGTCTTAGTCACATCCCTCACCTTTCTCGAGATCATGCTTGGGCTCTGTAGATAGACACCCGAGGGTTTTGCTCTCCTCCAAGCTGGTGCTGCCACTGAGCAGGATGAACTTGTTTCTGCCCTGAGGGCCACACTCCTTCCCTTTGGCCGTCAGGGCACTGATGACACTCTGCAGATCGGCTGCTTTCGGTATCACCACCACCTGAGTGTCCGGCATGGTGGGGTGGTCCATCATGCGGATGCCATCGGGGAAGCAGCGAGCGGTGGATGGGGTCGGGCTGGTTTTGCTACTGGGCCCATCCGCCTCATCGCACCCTGCATCAGATTCGCTCTTCTGAAATGGCAGCTTCCTCCTCTTCAGGATGATGGGTCTCCTTGGGCTCTCTCTCATTGTTTGCTCACAGCAAAAAGGCCTGGCTGATGACTGTCTGCATAAAAACACATAACTTAATACGTCAAATTTACATCTAACTTAAGTTTTTTTTGTACCAAATACAGTACAGATAGGAACTATTCAACTAACGTAACTACAAGAAACTAACGATAGACGCTTCGCAAGATCATTCATACTAACAATAAAATAACATACAATATTGACTCAAAAGCTGACTAGGTGTCAAAATAAATGCTTGAACTTAAAATATACATTAAGTACGTAAAACAAATGTAATATGTATGTGCAGATCATGGCTAAATATACCGATAAGAAGGTCTGTTGATAAACGACTTTTCTGCCTAACGACTCTTGAATGACGATTTTAGTTCTAGAATATAAAATACCGTTGCAAATTGATTACTTTCAATCTGACCTGCTGTTTTATTGTTGTTATTAATTTTGTTTGACAGATCGTCAAACAAAAATAAGGCAGGTTTGTAAGATAGGCGTGTAAAAAAATAAACAAGTGTTTTATTTTATTACAATCGTCTCATCGCGTGCATCGTCGTTTTAAAACACGGTATAGCTTGTTGTCGCCTTAATATTTAATATAATTTAAAACGCTAAATTATTGAAGTATAAACGATCTTCCTTTATTATCTGACATGCGGCCTAGTGTTTCGTCTTTCCAACTAACCTACTGTACAGGTTTAATTTAATAAAAATATAGCACACATTGAAAAATACGAAGCGGATCAAACCTTCATATCATGTCAGCCATGCAGACGGTGGTTTATTGGAGTTAATCTGGCAGCGCTGAGTGATAAAATGTATTTTGATGGGGGTAAATGAAAAACTCGGGTCCCAGGACTCTTGTGCGCATTTGGTGAGATTTTGAATTTTGGCGCAGAGCGGTGCAGCGCCATCACGTGATCACGCCTAGCCCAATGGCGGATAAACATGGGCGGAGCCATCGAGCGGAAAGCGTTGCTGTTTTCTGAGATGCAGTAAGTTGCTTTCCTTTAGGGGGCGATCGGCGGCTCCGAATTACATGTTCTTTTATTTCACACAGCGGAAACCTTCTAAATGTATTTATTAGACAAAATTTAAAACAATTTCTTACAATTCTGCAAGATTTAAACTATATTCTGTTTCTGTAAATACAAACGCGTGTGTAACTGGTCCGTTGAGAAACGCGCTGAGAAAAGTAACAACGTTTATGTGCCGCTTCAGCATCAGTTTGGTTTAAATTTTACATCTGAATAGTAACACTGATGAAAAATAATAATTTTGGAATTTTTAAGACACTATGAATAATTGTTTAATTTTTTTTATATTTCAACCCATCGTACCTGGCCAATCAAAACAACATCCGGGCCACCACGCCCCGCCTCTTGTGGTATTCCATTGCTAGGCTAACCAACAGTCAACTATTTCATATTTCTCTGGGGAAATTTTCCCACAAACTTGAATCAGACGGTTTATTAGGCTCTTTGTTACACGTACATGGTCCAAAGAAAAAGTACAATGCGATTGAGAAGAAACACAAAGCGATGCGTGAGTATCAGCTAACGTTAAGGTTTTCATTGCATGCCATGTATTTTATCAACACTCGGAACTTTCTCCACAGTTCATAGTACGGATACCATATCTTCTAGTATTAATGGTTTTAATGCATCTAAATGTGTCAGTAGTCAGTATCTGTCTCAAAGAATAGAAAGTTTATGCCTGCATGACACTGACAGATCAGTAATAGTAATGGTTTTCTGCCTCATGTCATCTTGTTTTCCTCCTTGCAGCGTATCATGTCTTCTAATGCCCCGTAATTCACGTAAGAAGAGACTGCTGAACCCAAACAAATCTAAGCTGTTGTTTGTTGAGGCGCCCATCAATGGACCAAAGCATGAGTATGGACCACAACTACGAAGTGCCATTCATCCCAAGTCATTTATATCAGAGAAAGAACAGCGAAGTGGTGCACCATGTACCTCTTGGGTATGTGCATGCTTCACAACCCTTGCTTTCATTTTATGAGCGAATAACTGAAACTGAAGCATATTTTCTGTTTGTAGGTGTCTTCGCAGTTTATTTCGCTCAAAACCACAATGGTCAGTCAAGGGAGGAGAAATAACCAGATGGCTACGAGGATCTCAAACAAGGCACCAGTTTTGGGTTTCCCTCAGACTAGAAGAACAAACGGCTGCAAATTTACTCCCTTGTCTTTTGAGGCAACCACAGCAGGTTCTCAACACCAGCATGAAAACTGTAGTAGTTCACGGACGAAGAATCATAAGGTTGTTGCTTCGGACAGTCATAGAAGAACTCGCCTTCCTCGAAAAGGTGTGGAGAGGAGGACGGCTACATGTGTTATATCCACCTCCAGGCGTTCAGAAGTTTCAAAGAATGCACAATTCCACAAAAATAAAACGACAACTATGGATCCAGTTCACACACCGAACACAAGCTCAATACCCGAAACCCTGAATGTAGAGACGCCAGAAATGCCACATTGCTCCAGCCCATCTCCATCCCATGTTCAACATCTCCTCTTCCCTCCAAACCAAGCAAAAACTCCTCCGCGAACTGAGAGCTCAAGCGCCCTGGTGAAGGACACGCCTGAGAAAGACTATGGGCTGAGGCTAACGTGGAGACGGCGGAAAGGACTGATGAAATTGTTGATTGACAGAGGTCAGCTTCTTCCAGCAGATGCTAGAGTCACCAATGACTGGGAATGGGGAAAAAAAGCATAAATTAACAGATAAAGCAATAATTTGATTTGTTTTGTAGTTTTCCGTTATGCTAAGATTTGGGAAATTGTACAATTGAAAAAAAAATTATATATGAATATTTCAGGAAAGAAGAATTTAAGATGTAATTTGAATGTCTCCAGCCTTATTTAAGGGAAGCACCTTTGTACTCTGTTCATCAATGAATTATGTACATAAATGTTAAATACACCTTTGTCAAATATGCCTTTATTCACAAGATTTGTGTTTGTGTATTTATTTTCTTAACCAAAGGGAGTTTGGGTAGATTTGCTGATGCAGGAAAACTTTTTATAAACTTTATATTTATATTTTATATTTAAATATTACATATTTTTCGTGTCTTCTTAATTACCGTAGTTTAGTTGTAATTATCATTATTTTAATTGTTTTTAAATTTTACACTTCTCCGGACTTTTATCTTGTCGGGTGTTTTCTTCGTCGTTCGTTGCGGAAGTGGCGAAGGGAAGCTGGTTTGTTTACAGAGTGGATATGTTCCACGTGTAGTATCTTAAATCAATTAATGACATTACGAGTTCACGTTGTATTAGTACCATTTATTTCTTCTGTCGAAATTAAGCCTGTACTGCACTAAACCCTCGTTAGCAGTCGGGTATGAGGAGCAGTTCGTCGGTGTCTCTGGCGGGAGGTCGTGGCTCGGGCTCGGTTCGGCTCAGCAGCCCACCCGCCTGTCCGGGAACAGCTCCGGTGGACGCTGCTCTTGAGTACTTAATGGTAAAGAAAGACTTCCAGGCTGCTCTGGAAACGTGCGAGAAAGGGCTTGAGAGTTTGGGCTCTTTTGCGGAGCAGGAGGACAGTAGGTGAGTTTTCATAATGAAGTTATATTTTGCACTTACAGTTATTTCAAACATTATTCTACATCTTATCTTGCAGCTTCAAGCATGCAGAACTGAAAGCAGCATTGACTATAGTGGGGATTCAGGCTTTGGCGGAGCTCAATCAGTGGCGTGGAGTTCTGTCATGGGTTTTGCAGCAGTATGGAGAAACAGAGAAGATTCCTGCAAAGATTATTCAGATGTGGTCAGAGGAATCTGCATTCATCTCACAAATTACATTAACCCTAAAAAGAACCATAAAGAGACATCAGACTATAAACAGAACACTTGTAATACTACTATTTTATAAAATATGTTGCACTCTAAAATTTCTATAAAGTGTTTTCTAACACTTTTCTATTACAAAACAGTTATAGAAACCTGACTATAAGACCTTTCCAATGAATTATTGCTTTTCTGAAACACAATCCACAAAATTAATGTGTATATACTGTATATGTTTTTTATATCTTGATTTTTAACCCCTAAAAGGGTGCCCCCCCCCAAAAAAGAGACAGATTACAAAAAAATGTTGGTACTGAATTTATAAAAAAAAAAAAAATCAGTGTAAACCTAATAAGCTAAAGCTGAACAACAGCTTTTTAAATGGGTACATCCCATCCAACATATGTAAATACTGAACTCCCACTACAGGCGGCCATGCAGTTTTATATGCTGCTTGTGAGCTAAACAAAGAACGGAGAAAGCAGTCATTGCCAACAAACACCCTTTCAAAACCAAACCAAGAAATAATACCTAAACTTTCACCGCTTCTCGAATGGTTGTATCCCCCAGGATACATGGGCCCTTTTAGAGTTAAAAAGCATCTGAATGTCGTTGAAGACACTACATGACTCCTAATGCTATATAAACTGTATTTCACAGCATTCTGCTCTATGTGAAAGTGGATGAGCGGGCCGTGATGAAGGATGCAGTCTGTGATTGGCTGCACTGCTCTGGTAACACGAGCCAGTCGGGGTTCAGCTCTGTGGCTGAGCTCTATTTCCTCCACATACTGGTGCCGATGGGTCACACAGCCGAAGCTCTGGAGATGCTGGAGACTGATGTTGGTCGAGTGGCCTTCACCAGTGAACAGAGACAAGCAGCTCGCGGTTTGGTAGACATTCAAAATAAGAAAATTGCAACGTCGTCCAGTACAAATCCTGAATCTGTAGCTGTGACCACAACTGCTACTGCTCCAAAACAAGGTGATTTTCTTTGTGCTTAAAGTCAAGAATTGCAGTGTTATTTGTGATCCTGGAGCACTAAATCAGTCTTAATTTGCATGGGTATATCTGTAACAATAGCCAAAAATACATTGTATGGGTAAATATTTTACCTTTTTTAAGTTTCCTTTCGTAATTAGGTTAAAACTTAATTTTTGTTGAATTTCTAAATCTTGATTGATCAACAGATAGCATATTTATTCAGCTTTCAGATGATGTACAAATTTCAAATGTGAACATTGAAGCTTATGACTGGTTTTGATATGAAGATAATTATTCTATGGTCCAATTTGTGATTTACAGATAAACTGACTCAGCGGCTGAATTCCATAATGAGGTTGTTATACCGAAGTCTTTCAGTTGCCAGTGTGAGAATCAGATCCATCTCTCTGCGCAGAGTTTTTCTGGCTTTAATATTGCTGTATCTTCTTCTCGTCCGTATAGATCCAGGTAAAAGATCTGCTGGCCATTTTATATGCAATGCATCCTCAACTACATTAATTAAGGATATTTTATCTGCCATTTCTCCAATATCAGCTCTTCCCTCGGCTTTCCCATGGCTGCTCCGCCTTCATGGACTCCTTCAGCAGACCTGGAACACCATGTTTGGACCTTATTACAGAGCCAGCACCCGGAGTTAGAGTTTTAATGGACTTATCCTGGAACTAACTGTGAAACAATATTGTCGTCCCTGACTTGCAATACCTATTACATCCTTGGTTTGCCATAAGCATCTGTTATTGGTGCATTTACTTACATTATAGATAAATAAATCATTGAATTATATCAAACTACTGATAGCCTATTTAAAATAGATTGTAACCTGGAAAGAAGTATTTCATGCAGATCAAATGTAATTTTATTGTGTGTAAACATGTTTTTAAATCTATGAGTTCATGCAGAACTGCTCCAGACACAGTTTGTGAATTATATCAATCAACTATTTATTGTGCATCACATTAAATAGGCATGCTATGATGACTAGTATTAAGTTTCATTAATATGGAATTTTATGAAATGCGCTTTTATTAAGAATATACAGCCAAAAACAACTTTTTATGTGCGATATTTTAAGCTGAAAACCAATAAAAACCCCCAAAATATATATCTGCCACTTGACAAGGCATCATTTTTCATTTATTTTAAGGTGAAGAAGTAACCTTTGTAAAAACTATTAAAAAAGTCAAACATACTAAAAACTAAAATTAAAGTGAAAGCATAATATAAAATAATATAAACCATAAAAATATAGTAAAAAAGGATATCTAAATGAAATGTAAACAGCCTATGAGTCGTTTTATTCTTAAAAGGGCGTTAGTTTCGTCTCTGTGATGGAAACTGACGCGTGAAATGAAAGTGAAAGGAAAATCAGCTGTTTCTGTTGATGTCTTTACGAAACTGCGTGTTCGAGGAAAACGGGGGCTGCTTGAAGAAGGTAAATATTTCGTCAGCTTAGTTTGATTTTCTAAAACCAATACGCAGAATAATGTTGACACAACAGGTTTCATTAGAGACAACACTGAGAAGCGATTGCTGTCGTATGTGTCTTTGAATGGGGAACGATTGGAGTAAAATGGACAATCTATTATACAGACGCTCTGTATCATTGGATTATGGTAGGTCATCAGAAACTTGCATCCATCATATCACTTTTTTAAAATAAAAATACTACTACTGTCAGTCTTTTGAACCATTTTTGAAGTTTATCCAGAAATGCTGGAATTAATACTAGTCTAATGTTTCAGAAGTGAGGGGCCTTTTCAACTACAAGCTGTCCTGCTGTGTCAATGCGTTGCTTCAGTCCCTTTCTGCCACCACTGAACTCCTGGGCATACTGAACAAGTAAAGCACTATTGTCTTTTGAAAAATCTACATGCTTGCAACTAGCCGTGCTTAATTTGGACATCCAAGAGTTTGCTTCTTTTTTCAAGCAGATTTGGAAAGATAGAGTGTTACGTGCTCACTTTACAGTGAATGGGTGCCGTCAAAATGAGAGATCTAACAGCTGATAAAAACAATACAATAATCCACAAGTAATCCACACAAAGACTTCAGGCTGTGAAAAAAAAAAAAAAAAAATCCATCTCCTTTTGTTTTCTAGGTTTAGGTTTAGTTTTTTTATATAGCACATTTACAACAGCCACTGGCCAAAGTGCTGTACATGTAGAACGTTTTTCTAACATCAAAATCCAGTGACGTATTTGTTTAGGACTGTTTTGTTCGTGATCTGTGCATATTTCACACCTGATTCTGATTAAATGCATTTTTCTCACTTGAGAAAGCAATATTATAGATACAAACAGTTTTCATACAAGATCATCTGAAGAAGTTGTGTGGATCATGTGGGTGTTTTTCATCAGCTGTTTGGACTCTCTTTCTGACGTCACACATTCACTGCAGAGTTAGTGACCAAATGACGAAACTCTGAATTAATCCAAATAGTTTCCAATGAAGAAACAAACATCTTGAACAGCCTAAAGGTGTGAGCGAGTACATTTTTAACTATCTTTGGGGTGAACTCTTCCTTTAAAGATGGCAGCCATCACATGAGACTGATAAGAGGAACATTCCACTGCAGTTGAGGTACGCCCTGGAAGCCATGAGGGACAAATCACATCCTAGTCCACACGAAGACTTCCTCAACTGCCTTTACCAGCATAATGCCGTCAAACGTATGCTTCATATCACCTAAAAATCTCATACTTCTGTAAATAATGTATCCCAGTGGTGTCATTGTCATTCTGCTTTAGCATGCACTCAACAAGACGCAGATGAAATATTCCACAACATCCTCAATCTCAGTCAGAAGCAGATGCCTGATGCTGCTGTGGTGGGTTTAATTACTCACAGATTTGGTTCAGTATGTACCTAAATGAGAATAATCAGTTAAACTCTTTGTCTGTCTCTTTCAGGCTCAGGAAATCCGCAGTCTCTATGAGATAAAGGTAGAAAACCACGTGGTGTGTTCAGAGTGCATGTTCATTCACAAAGCGCCCAGCTCACTTTTCAGCCTTCCTTTGGCAATCCGTGAAAGTGAAAATACTCTGGTAAACAATTTAAAGTGACATTTGAAGGAAAAAAATAATAATATAACATAATTTACTCATTGTCAAATTGTTCTAAACTTTACAATTTGGTTTAGTTTTTTTTTTTTACCTTTGTTGAACACAAAAGAAGATATTTTGAAGAATGTTGGTCACCAAAGTGCTGCCATTGACTTCTATAGTGTGGACAAAAATACAATGGAGGTCAATGGCTAGCAACTGTTTGGTTACCAACATTCTTGAATCTACATTCATTTTTGGTCATTGTGCATCTTAATGTAGAATATCTCGAGCTAATCGTGCTTTATTCTTCTTCTTTATG
The DNA here is from genome assembly GCA_032361165.1 of Enteromius paludinosus. NCBI lineage: Eukaryota > Metazoa > Chordata > Actinopteri > Cypriniformes > Cyprinidae > Enteromius > Enteromius paludinosus. The sequence continues at coordinate 2,293,327 of JAUMHQ010000051.1, forward strand.
TTATTAAGGAAAGCTGCATCAACTATTTTTTCAAGCTACAAAATCTGCTGGACAGGGAGAAGGTTTACTGTGACCGGTGCGCTGAAAAGCAAAAGTCCAGTCATGTGTGTGCTTTTTTTTGTTATGATCTAACAGTATAATCATACATTTTGATGGCTTGTTTTTATGTGGTCATATAGCAAATCCAAGTAACGTTTATTCTAATTTCAGCAAATGGTGCAGTGCATTGTAAGTTAATTATATATTTTTTTCATTCTGTAGGAAGTGAAACTTGTCTCTTTGCCTCCAATTCTGTGTGTCCAGCTGAAAAGATTCAGAAACAATAACGGTTACATCAGGAAACTCTCCAGCAAAGTCGCCTTTCCTAAAATACTCAACACTGAAATTTTTTCTGCAGTACTATCAGAAAATGTATGTTTAGCATATATTTAGCAAAGATCTCTGCAGTCATAGTAATATTGATATAGTTGCTTGATTTGTTATATGCTTGTTTTAGGCTGATTACCCCAAGGCTGATGAGTATTACAGTCTCTATGCTGTAATAGTGCACATAGGAGACATGTTTGGTCACTACACTGCTTTCATCAACTCAAATCAGGATGAGATGTGGTATTATGTTGATGACAGATACGTGCGACCAGTAAGAGAATCAAACATAGACTGAGAGAGTATCTGAAATAGACTGAAATGTAAATACTGATATGTAATTATTTTATTTATCACAGTCCACATGGGAATATGTGCAGGACACATATGGAGGGCCCCATCAAAGGTATGTTCTACATCAATAATTTCAACAATTACACCAATAATTAAACTTATGTAGCTTCTCACAGGTACTTCAAAGGAAAGCAAAACTCAAATGCATGTTTTTTTTTAAATAATTACTTTACTTTCTTTGCATTTCTTCCAAGACATCTTTCAGGTTTTAATTATAATCTTCCATGCTGTTTTTAGCGGGACAGCCTACTTGCTTCTGTACAGGAAGAAGAGCAGGAATTCATCTGGATAACTGTTGGGAACGCTGATCAACACTTATGAATTACAGAGAATACATTAATACAGAGAATATTCCAAGAATAGGACCAAAGTCTATTTATATTTTGGGTATAAGTATGAAGAAAGATGTTTAACAATGTAAATCAGTATATTTTCATGTGGTGACTGGGACAGTATTTTGGATAGGATCGTGCAATTTTGTCTGAGAATGTATTGTTAAATTAAAATACTAATATATTTTGAAATAATGTTGTCTGGTATGTTGGCTAATGTAAAAAAATACTGTGCAAAAACAAAATGTTTTCGCTAGATAAAAAGCGTCTAAGGTTTACAGGCCACATAATGGTTGAAATCCAAAGCGAGACTTTTATTTTGAAAAACAAATACGTAACCTGGCCTTTATTTTGAGAAGCCGTCTCCCTTCATGACTTTTATTTTGGAAAGCGTCCATCGCCTGTCGTTTCCTCCGCACGTCCTGGTAAACACTTCTGTTATGATCTTGACTTGTAGGTGAGCAAACATTTTTATAAAATATATTTCTTACACGATAACTTTACTACCCAGCTGACGGTTATTTTATACTTTCTTTTAACACCTTCCTAATCTATACAGTATGACAATACGAAATGAGGAGCATTATATTTGAAGAGAATAACAATGTTCCACATGTTTTTCTAGTATTTGTGTGTTGCATGCTATTAAACATAATACAAACGGCAATACATTGTGGTGTCGATTCTTTGTTCTCTGTTTATTTTTATGGTGATTGTCTGCCTCAGGATAAAAAGAGAGACATTAAAATGAGTAATCCACTGAGAGGTGAAGTTATGAGATTGTACAAAAATGTAAGTAGCATTTTCTGCATTAGTTTCCTTCTGCTTTTTTTTTCTTATGAAATGTTGCCCAGTGGTACTTTTTTTTTTCTTCATAAAATTCCATGACAACCAAGTAATTAAAATAAACACAGACAGAAGAAATGTAACATTTTAATGATGGCTATGCATTGCTTGGGTAATGTATTTCTTTTCTACAGCTTCTGTATCTTGGACGGGAATATCCAAAAGGCGCTGCATACTTCAGGGAGCGTCTGAAAGCATCTTTCATGAAACACAAAGATGTCACAGATCCTCAGAAAATCCAACAGCTGATTGACCGTGGAGATTTTGTGATCAAAGAACTTGAGGCGCTTTACTACCTCCGGAAATACAGAGCAATGAAGAAACGTTACTATGAACCCGAGCATTAATGGATATTTGTGTCACACGTGCCAGACTGTACAATATATATGTCAAAGGTCAAATCATTTTCTGTACATTTTTGAATGTCTGTATTTGATGTTGCACTATAACAGATTTGGACTTAAACATTTATTTTTATTACATCTAAGTCCTTCTTAGACTCAAAGTAGACAGTTATTTGTAATAAAAAGGGTATATGTATGTATATTTTAAGACGTTTCAGTTTTATGATGTTCTAAGCAGGTGTTTGTGTAGACAGCTCTACATCACAGAAAGCAAAGTTGGTATTTCCAGAGGATTTGTTCAGCTCCTGCACCAGGTCAAACTTTCCTGCGCTACTGGAAACCTTTTAGTGCAGATATTGGAAAAGGATTAATGTGATGGGAACAGAATAAGTATATTTGTACATTAAATATGTGTGCATTAAAGAATATACTCACTTTTGCTTTGAGTGCATTGTAGGCTTTGTAGAAGGTGAGGTCTTCTTTAGATAGCATAAGCCCAGACTGCACTTTCATTTGTCTGCCGCCTTCAAGAGAAACTTAGAGAACTTAAGTCACTTTGAACAAAGACAGCAGGGTGCTTCGCATATCAGAATGTATCATACCTGAAAGAACGCTGACAACGAGACCCACAGTGATGACCGTCCCGGTCCCCAATGGGCCAAAGTACAGGTATGAGAGCGAGTACCAATTATCAGCCAGGAAAGGCCTGTTAAGAAGTGGATCCTGTTATGTACCAGACAATAGATTTCTTTTCAAATGGTTTCAAACCTACCTTTCTGGATTTTCTTCTGTGTTTGCAGTCCAGTTAGTGCTGCCTGAGAAGTTACAGCCGTGTGTCACCAGAGCCAAAGGTCTGCTGTATTCTGGTCCAGGAGGATATATCTGTGCCCCGATACACACCCACAGTGACAGCGCCAAACCGGATATCAACCCTGCCAAACCACCCTAAAACAGCCACACTTTACTATATATCAGAACAGATTTGGATGTAATTTATGCATTCCATCACTGGCTCACTAATGGATCTTCTTCGGTGAAAGGGTGCCGTCAGAATGAGAGTCCAAACAGCTAATGTAAACATCACAATAATCCTCACCTCACCTCACCTCACCTCTCCAGTCCATTTTTTCCTGGATGAAGGATTTTTATTGATTATGAACTCATATTTTAGTCAAAAGAAATGGATCAAAGTTAAAACTCCTTAATTGTGGATTTTGTTTCTTACAAACATGCAGCTTTTCACTTCACAAGATGTTAATGACTGGAGTCATGTTGTGGATTATTGGGATGTTTTTTATCAGCTGCTTGGACTCTAATTATGATGGCACCCATTCACTGCAGAGGATCCATTGGTGAGCAAGTGAAGTAATGCTAAATTTCTCCAAATCTGTTCTGAAGAACTCATCTGCATCTTGGATGGCCTGAGGGTGTTATAATTGAGCAAATATTCATTGGACATTAAAATATATCCATGCAAACCTTGGAGTTAGCGCAAGGAAACAGGATGCCAAGAGAAAAAAGGCCTAGTAGAGGTCCGCCAACAACTCCTGCGATACTAATAGCAGCCTGTTGAGGAACAAAGAGACAGAAAAAGTAAGATTATTCCATCATTTGCCACGTAATTTCACGTTATTCATCAGTAACCCACCTGTAGCATCCCTCCCATTAAAGATGCAACACCAGCCATCCCGATGCACACGGCACCATAAAACAAACCTGCGATTGAGGAATATCATTTAGTTTAGTTGGTGGAATCATTGATTATGCATCAATAGGCTCTAATTGAAGGTATTCACTCACTTATGCCCTTTGAAGCCCAGGACAGCTGTTTTTCTGACAGCCTGAGGTATGGCCGTATCAGATCTGTAATAGTAACTGCAGCCAGTGCATTTACACTGGAGGAGACTGTACTGTACACAGTAAACATAATACAATACATACTCAAAGATGTCAGTTTGATAAATGTGGTATGAACATTTTGTCTTTAACTCACTATGTCTCTCTATGTTTTAGGTTTCCTAAAGAAGTTTTTAAAAGAACTATTCTTTAAAATGTTCTTTTATTAAAAAGGTTCTTTATGGAATCTTTAGATGCAAATAAAAAAAAGAACCATTTTTGTTAGAGTGAAGATCTTGTTAAGTAATGTTTTAACTATTGTTAGCAAATTATATAAACTATAAAGTGTTTTCTGGTTTCAATTTTTCTTTTGTTATCAAATATAGATTAAAAGTAACTTATTTTCCATTTTTTGAGTCATGCTTTAATTTTATGGCAGAGAGCTGCTTGAACATTCTGCTAAATATTTTCTTTTATGTTCCACAGAAGTTCATATGAGTTTGGAATGACAATATGGGTAAGTATATGATGAACTAGTTGTCTTAACATAGAGAAAACCTTAATGTTCCACTATATGCTGCTGCCACAAAGAGTCCAGGGACCCCAGGATATTCACTCAGGATGTCCAACACCAGGTATGGCATAAGCTTATTGCATATAATAGAGAGAAACATTAATGTAGCATATACCGAGTTGATCAATTTTGTCATATAAATGTAATCGGGAGTTTTAACATGCACAATTTTTATTGCAGTTGAAATGCATTGTTGTGGTTTGTACCTGATCCAGAGCAGACACCTTTCTTGCCGTCCATGGATCACAGTTCTTATAAAAGGAGTATAGACACAAGCCACAAAATACAGAGCATATTGATATAGCCCAGAGACATACCAAGTTAATGTATAAAGCCCTGGATAGAGACAAAAACAGAGAAAAGTATTTAAGATATAGCACTCCTTTCAGTTTCAGTAATAGTTTTATGATTTGTGCAGAGCTCACATTTTGGCATGGAACATAGACTTGCATGATATGTATCTTTGGACCTGAGCTTGATTGATACCATAGACACTGGTCCAGAGGCATGTCCCTCCCACTGTAATGCTCCAGAAAGTGTGTCTCCTCAGAGGGTTCGGATCGAAGCTGAGAGGGTCGGACACAGCATGAAAAGTCAAGCATTTAAAGTGATAGTCCAAGCAAAAATGCAAATTCTGTCATTTGCTCACCCTTATGTTGTTCCAAACTTGTGTGAGCTAAACACAAGGGAAGATATTTTGAAGAATGCTAATAACCAAACTATTTTGGTTCTCATTTACTACCATTAGATATTTTGACCGTCAAATGTAAGTCAGTGAAACATTATCTTCTTTTGTGTTACGCTGAAGAAAGAAACTCATACAGGTATGGAATGACATGAGGGTGAGTAAATGATGACAGAATTTCACATTTTTCTCTGGACTATACCTTTAATTATATGCATTCCTGTACCTCTCAGTCATGTCATAACTCACTCCCATAGGTTGAGCCGCCCGCCCTGGGCGGAGTCACTAATGATAGTGGAGATCCCACCTTGCAGCAGCACTGATTGGACGATGACTGCCAAGAGCCCAGCCAACATGATGCCCACCTGAAATACATCGGTCCACACCACTGCCTTCAGACCGCCCTGTCGGGGTAAAGGGGCAATTCTTTATGATGCACATTTTAACAAACATACCTTGCAATTCTAACAAGTTGTTACACTCTTAACAGTAAGAGTTCGTTATTGAATCAGTGGTTCTTTGAAGATCCTTGAACATCCATGGAACCTTTCAAATGCAGAAAATGTTCTTCATATTCAAAAAAGATTCTGTAAATGTTTTAAATGCTCTTTAAAATGGTTCTTTTGGGAGCCAAAAGCAAAAACACCCTTTCAGAACCTTTATTTTAAAGGTGTTCTGTGTAATTTACATTTTTTGGGATTGTTTTCTTTTTTTGTATATTTTCACTTATCTTTAATTAATATGCATATATATATATATATAGCTAGTTGCCAACATTTGTGTTGTTTAGTTTAACTTGATGCACTAAAAAAGCAAACAACAACAAAAAACTTTCAAATGAAACCAAAAAAGACTACTCTCCCTCTAACTTACTAAAGTACAGTAGAGAGTGCAAACCACTCCGGTCGACATGACAGCACCCCAGAGATCTACACCTGTGACTGAGAAGTGGAGAGAAGGGAGAGAGTTCACTTGAATGGAAAGCTCTGTGCACTATCAAGCATACATGTTGCACCATACACTTCACAAATAAAGCTAAAGGATCTCACACAACTAAAAGTAGAGGTTCTATACAGCATCAATGGTTGCATAAAGAACCTAAAATATCCATGGAATCTTCCAATTTCACAAAAGGTTCTTCATAGTGGAAAAAAGTAATTAAAATGTTAAAAATGAATGGTTCTTTTTAAGAACTGCTCACTTAAAGGTCCTTATTATTTTTTAATGGCATTGCTGTAAAATTATCCTTTTGGAACTTTTATTTTAAAATAGAAGGAAGCAAAGAAGAAACACTTAAAAAGAAAAGAAAATATTAATCTAGATTTGGATAATTGTTTGCAAGAACTGCAGAAGAGCAAAAAAAAAAAGTCTACCTTGGTTTAAAGCCAATGCAGGAGCATAAATAACCAGACCCGTGTATAATACCTGAGAAGAGATTAAAATGTTACATTGAAGTCACATAATAAATTAATTAACAAAACATAATAACAAGTAAACACTCACTGTCTGTATGATAAACAGGACTGTCCCAAATAGTCGTATTACTTTATTGTAACGCATCTCCAGATACTGCAAACAAAGGGAAAAAACCCCAAACATTGCATATTAGTTACAGAATTAATTCATTATTATGTTCTACCTCAATAAACTATATTTTACAATGAAATGTTTTTATGTATTACTTCATCTCACCTCGTAGGAGCTGGTGACTCCCAGTCTGTAGAAGATCGGCAGGAAAATCTCAGAGCTCACAGCCACCATCAGAACATAAGCGAAGCAGATGAGGATGAAGATGGCTCCGTACTGATACACCTCCACTGGGGTCCCCAGAACAGTGATGGCTGACATGAAGCTGGCAGTGAGGGACAGAGCCACTGGCACCGCCGTCATACTTCGTCCGCCCACCAGAAAGTCTGCAGAGCTGCTCTGACCTCGTCCCCTGAAGGCATAGTAAACCCCGATGCCTGCTGAGATCACCAGCATGAAGGTGAAGACCACATAGTCCCACACGCTGAAAGACGCTGCACCTGACATCTCTGTGCACTGAACAACTTTAACAGTGTCTTTTGATTTTACAAGGCAGGCTTTGAGGCTCTGCTTGCACAATATTATCAGTGACCATGAGGAATTTACTCACTGGAAGCTGATTGTTAGGTCAGAGATAGAGTCATGACAGAAAGAGGTGTTTGTTCAGTCAGAGAGAGTCTCTGCCAAAGTTACTTACTGTGATTGTTCCTGGAGCTGCATGCTTGTCATCATCCCGCCCGATCACATTCATTCCTCCTTACTTATATTGCATGCTTTCCCCCCCAGTTATCAGATAATGTGTTTATTCTTGTGTGTGAGATACATTTTGATCATTTACTCGCTACTAATAATAAAAGCTACCTAATGTTATCAACCTCCCAAAATTATTATCTTTTGTTTGTTTATATTTATATTATATATCTAGGTTAAATTAATACATTATAGCTTTAGTAGTACTAGAGAAAAATGCTGGATATATGGAGATAATGTTAAGCATAAAATAGATTATGAGTAATAAGTTAGTAGATGTTAAAGAAAGTAACATACTATAATATGTTACATTAATACATTTATTAATACATACATTCATAATTTTGTTTTCCAGTTACCGCTTAGGTTTATATATATAGAATGTTTATATAAAAATATATTTGTACAACATATTAATGTTTTGACATTTTGTATATTTTAACATATATAATTAAATGATGTTCTATATGTATAACTGTAATGAATAGCCTTATCTTATAATTTATCTTTTTATATTTATATTTTTATATTTGTATATTATAGAAGTAGATATAACACAACTGATGTGCTTTAATAATAACAAAATCCTTGCAACAGACCAAAAACAAGCAAAACAAACAAACAAACAAACATAAAAACTGTTCCTAGTAACTGAGAAGCAAAACTTCTCAAAATCGCTCGAAATAAGATATAATCGTCCCAAACGCTTTTACGAATGAATAAGACTTTTATTTTGAAAAACAGCACAACGCTCGACTATACCCATAATGCGTCATTCAAGATGGTGGCCTCCTGATACGGCATGTGTATCAACAATTTCACAGCCTTTGATAACGTTTCTTTTCTTTAAAATCACGGGATATACATTATTTCTGTATTTGGTGGTCTGATAATACATCAATATGAAGCTCAAAGTCAAACCACAGTCTCATAAATCAGAAAACACTTACCGCGTAAGTTTAAAGAGGAACGCATGCTGAAATTTGCTACCCATGTTCATGCCTATGACAAACATTAACAAGTTTTATATTTCATATATATCAAAAGTTTTGTGTATTGCACATATGTAACTTTAAATTTAAAATGTTTAGTTGTGCAAAGTTGAATACACTCTTATTTTAAATGTCTGTATGTTTTTTATCACAAAAATGTCTTGGGATGCTTCAGTCCTTTACCTTTATTTTTCAGTTTGTCGCGTTTTCTGAGAGGCTCGCAAAAGTAAACATTGATGTCATTCATCGAATTGACAGGACTGGAAGTTATGAACAGGTATGAGTCTTGAAGATCACTTAGTTTTTCTATATATCTGATAGCATAACTAATTATTAGAAACGGTGTATTACTATTATTAATATGTATGTGGTGAATTCTTCTTTTTTTGCAGGAGGTAGAAACATATTTTTATGAAGCATTGTTAAAATGGAAAGACCTGAATTTGTCAGAAAACTTCAGTAAGTAGCATATTTTGTGTCTGTTTAAAATGGCAATATATGCTGTGTATCATGAGGATGTTTTACATACCATGTATTTTATTTTTTTTTGTTCTAAATATCTTTTAAATGGTTCCTCTTTGTCAAGGATGTTATTAAAGTTATTAAACAACATTATAATGTATAACAAAAATATATAAAACTATTATTTTAAGGTACTAAAATAAATAATAAAAAAACTATATTGACGTGTTTAGAAATATTCAATAAAAACAACAAGAAGTGCGAAAATAAAAATGGAAATATATTTTTTATCTAAACTCCTAATAATATGCTACTAAAATAACAGTTTACTCTGTTGTGTGTTCATTTCTTCTACAGAGAAGTTTTTTCAAGAGGTGTCAAGCAAGAGTCAGTCATTCAACATGCTGGTGTTTCACCAAAACGCTATCGTGGAGAGTCTGAAGACCCACCTGTCCGTGAAGAACAGCCTGGCTGTCCAGCCTCTTCTAGAGTGAGTTCCTCTTAGTCTTTTCTTTGTAATAAACGGGCAGTTGATGCTATGTTAACCTAACTATTTATTTCAGTCTTGTAGTTCAGCTGGCTCGTGATCTCCAGATGGACTTTTACCCTCACTTCTGCAACTTCTTCACCATCGTCATGTCTATACTGGAAACACAAGACACTGAGGTGTTGGAATGGGCCTTCACGTGTCTGTCATACCTGTACAAATACCTTTGGAGGATGATGGTGAAGGATATGGACAAGATATACAGGTAAGAAGTACCATGTAATATGAGTATAAGTAGAAATCAGCCCTAGCCGAATTTTTTCTAGGTAAAATTATTTTCTGTCAGACCTTTGAACTTCAAAATTATATTGAAGCTAATTTCTGCAGTGGAATAAAAATAGAAAATATGTTTCTTTTTTTTTTCTTTTTTTCTCAGTTGCAAGTTTGTATCTCAATTCTGATTTTTTTTTTTTAATAAATTACATTTTTGTTGGTAAAATCAAAGAATAAAAAAAATTTAAAATGTATGATATATATTTTTTTATTGCAAGTTTAAATCTTATAATTTTGAGATCAATAGCTCACAATTTAGGTTTTTCATAATTTAGTTTATACCTTGCAGTTCTGAGTCTGAGTTCATCTCTTAATGCTAAGTTCATGTCAAAATAATGCTTATTGTCCTAATAATTAGTCAAAAATGTTAAAGTCACAAAATGGAAATAAACGTGCATAAATGTACGATTACATTCTCAGTGATAATTTCTAGAATTATACTCTCTTTTACTTTTCTAAACCAGTCTTTACAGTAAACTTTTGGCGCACAAAAAGGAACACATCCGCAACTTTGCTGCTGAGAGCTTCTCTTTTTTGATGAGAAAGGTGAGTCTTAAACATCTCGGAATATTTTTACAAAGTCTTCTGTGTTGTGTCAGTAAAGCCAACACTTCTCTCTTATGTCTCACAGGTGTCCGATCATGAGGCTCTCTTCACACTCATATTCTCCAACCTGTCTGAGAGCCCTCAGAAGGCCAAAGGAGCAGGTCAGCTGATCTTTGAGATGTGTCGAGGAGTCTGCAACATGTTCCACTCCTGTGCCACTAAGGTGAGATCACATCTCTGAAAACCAAACAAAACACACTGTTAGGTGTGCCAGTGACTAACAGGACTGTTGTTATCAGGCTCTTCCAGTGGTGTTGCAGAAACTTGGCCCAGCAGCCGGTCAGAACCTTGAATTACCTTGGGATTTAGTAAAAGAAGCTCTGGATCACATGGTTGAGTCTTCAGCCAACTATGTTAACAAAGAGCACCTGCTGGTCCTGTGGGACTCCTTACAAGTAAGATGAAGCTTGTCTGACACTCCCTTAAAACATTGACTTTGCTATCATTATTAATGTGTTAAAGGGATAGTTCACCCAAAAATGAAAATTTGATGTTTATTTACTTACCCCCATGGCATCCAAGATGTAGGTGA
>JAUMHQ010000051.1:2304452-2319708 GCA_032361165.1 Enteromius paludinosus
CTTACTTAGTAACCGTTGCTACGATGTGTGATTGGACAATGGCCGTTTTGGGGCGGGGTTTTGCGAAAGGTCAATTAGTCACTTTTAGAGCAGTGTTCAGTGTCAACCCTGTTCCTGGAGGCACACCAACAGTGCACATTTTGTATGTCTCCCTTATCTGACCAATATATTTCTGGTCGTGGAGTCTCTACTAATGAACTGATATTATATTCTTAAACCCACCACAGGCGGGCACACTAATGATAAGATCCACACAATTTACATAGTCTTGTTAATAACTACATTTAACATATTTCACTCACACTCACAGCTTGAGCAGACAGCTAATTAAGATTCTATTACTTCTCAAAAATCACCACAGGAGGTCGTAATAAGGTCACTTGACTCGATATCCAATTATGTCATTAAAAAAGAACCACAGAACGGCTCTGAAGTCGATTTAGAGAAGTGTGATTCCCATGAATCTCCACAGGAGGGCGCAACAGATTTCAGTTCATTTGACTCCCTTTGGGTCATTAGACTATGTTATTAGATATGCAGTGATGTCATTTAGAAAAAAACACACAAGGGCGCAACGCATATAAAGCGTATATCTAGGATGATCTATTTTCCTCTAGTCTATTATTATCTGTCCATAGTACAGTATATTATATTTTAGTCTTGATATAAATTTGTTTATGCATGAAAATCTCGTGTATAAATCGAAAACATCCGAATCGTCGTCGGGTAAAAAAAGCGCAGTTCTCATCCGCTCCGCTAGGCGGAGTAAAGCGCGCGACACTTTTAGCCTCACTCAGATGGTGACAACGCTTGATCACATCCAAGTTGTTTAATGCCATAAAAGTACAGATTCTGTAGATCAATGACAGACTCTTACTGTTTCTCAAACACAGCCCATCAGCGAACAACACGAACACAAACCGCGGTAAAGTGCAGGAAGCGAGTGTAACGCGACTCACCTGTAACCTGTAATCTGTTGTGTTTGTATCTCCACCTGCTGCTCCTCCAGACGCTTCTTCACATTCACAGCTATTCCTATCTGATAGAAAGGCTGTTCACACATTTCTAAAGGAGATTTGTGAGAGCTTGTGCTGCTGGTCGTTTGCAAATGGTGCTCGGAGGAGGGACTTGCTCTAGAAAGCATTTGATTGGACAACATTTCTGGTCTGTTTACATTGTACATGTAAGGATTTCAAATTCATCAGTAGTTAATGTGCTATCTTTATAAGATTTATATATTTTATATCCGTTTATATATTAAAGCAAGTAATGTGTTATCATACTGTGGTGTTACTGTAGTTAACTGTATTCATGTAAATACAGTGGGTTGTTTTTTGGTGAAGAGCTGTTGAAAGCAACAATGTAATGGTGAAAGAGTAGTGGGAACTTTTTACTTCTGCCAATAGTATTTAGGCTTTAAAATCCATACAGTTGTTGATATGACGTGATGTCACTAGGAAAGCATACCTGGTTCTTCTCGTCATGTGTCCATTACAGTTCAGTGGAGGTTTGCAGCAGATATTCATTTGTTTGTGTCTTGTGATTATAGTCTGGAAAATGTTCAGATGTTCATAATCCAATAACACTGTATAAAACAGGTGCTTTATAAAAACGCAAAGTTACTGGTAAACTGAGTTCCTCCTACTACACACCGCTAATGTTTTCGGTCTTTATGTATTTCTTTAACTGTAGAAAAAGGGATGTTGGAAGAAGAGTTCTGGAAAATGTGGACAGAAAGTTGCTTTAATAACAGAAATCTGCTCATGGATAGGTAATGCCTATATGTTTTAGTAGCTTTAATACTATGTTCATATTTTCAGAATTACACTTTCTTATATGGAGTCTATTTAACTTAAATGGGTTGTGCCCTCTGGTGGTGATTTTGGAGAATTACACTGCCACGTGTCGAGTCTATTTAACTTAAATGGGTTGTGCCCTCTGGTGGTGATTTTTGGTAATTACACTTTCTTATATGGAGTCTATTTAACTTAAATGAGTTGTGCCCTCCGGTGGTGATTTTTGGGAATTACACTGCCACGTATCGAGTCTATTTAACTTAAATGGGTTGTGCCCTCTGGTGGTGATTTTTGGGTAATTACACTTTCTTACATGGAGTCTATTTAACTTAAATGAGTTGTGCCCTCCGGTGGTGATTTTGGGGAATTACACTGCCACGTATCGAGTCTATTTAACTTAAATGGGTTGTGCCCTCCTGTAGTGATGTTTGTGAATTGTGCCCTCCGATGGTGTGAATTACACAGCTGCAAATTGAGTCAAAGAAACTTGAATATCTGTATAGTATAGTATAGTGTAGTGTAGTATTATTATAGTAAAGTTTATATTGATCAGTGTGTATTTTTCAAAGAAGAGTGAATGCTCTTTGTTTAACCAGTTGCTTAACCACTTCTATACTTTTTCTTATACTTCTACTGTATATTATGGTTTCATAATATGTTGTTATAATAACATACAATAATCTGCACCGTTTTCCTTTGCACTGCTTATGTACTACATTTGCATGTGTGGGAGCAGTGATTACAAAAAAATGTCACCAGGACGCTTTGTTGGCAATCTGACGCTTTTAATGTTGCAGGGATAAAATGAACGATACAGTTTATTTATGACTGCAGAATACTTGTGTATCTAAGACAAAAAAGCAGGAATAAAACAGGACATGACTAAAATATGTCACTTTACAGTCTCTACATGTGCAGTCAATCAGAACAATGGTTTTATAATGACTATAAATGCATATGTGAAAGAGACAAAGTCCTCTGGATCTCCGTGGTGCCTCGTTTCGCTGCACGTTTACCTCAGCCTGCCACCAACTTTGCCCTTGCCACGACCTTTGGCACTAAAAAGAGAAAAATAGTCATTTAACCTGTATATAAAAAGATTATTATTGATCCTTTCATCAGTCCATTAAGCTACTAAATCAGAGCATGACCTTATGCTATTGAAATCATTTGAATTATTTTTGTTTCTCACCAAAATGCATTTCAATTTTTACTTGCAAATTACACTGACTATTTATCTGAGCATACCCTAATTAATATTCATCAGCAAATCCATGAATATTAATTAAAACAAAAATGATTCCTGTCCTTACACATTTTAATACAAGTGAAGTGGAAACTAAACTTACAACAGCAGTTCACAAAATTAGAAGAGACAAGTTTCAAACACATGCAAGAAAAAGTGTCACATGCAGTCCATGTTTCAGTCTTGTTTTGGCCTAATGTGTTTCTTACCCTCTCGTTCAGCCTACAGATTCCTTCTCCAGAGGCAAAATTTTCATTTTAAACTTACCGTTTTACTGGAGTCTCTCTCATCAATGTCCAATCAATATATTATTTATATATATATAGGAATAGTTCACCCAAAAATGAAAATTTGATGATAATTTACTCACCCTCAGGCCTTCCAAGATATAGATGAGTTTATTTCTTCAGATTTGGAGTAACTTAGCATTACATCATTACTCAGCAATTGATCGTCTGCAGTGGCCATGTGAGCCAAACATCTTATAAAAACATCATAATCCACAAGTAACCCACATGACTCCAGTGCATCAATTACTATCTTAATAATTGAAAAGATGCGTGTTTGTAAGAAACATATCCATCAAGATGCATCCATTCATAATACAGGATTCATTGGTGAGCAAATCTGTTCTGACGAAGAAACAAACTCATCTACATCTTGGATTTTTGGGTGAATATTTCTTATAGAGTTGGTCTGCATATTTGAATGTTTCTGTCAGTTTATGTAGACAAATTCATGTACTGTATGTGTTGGCGATGACAATGAAAGTACTGAAGGAGCCACTTGAACTGGTCCTATTAGGATTGAGGTTAAAAATCCTAAACGTTTCCCCGTTTGACACTGGGATTGAGCTGGACCACATGCTCCAACCTCACTCCGGTCAAGATAGTGCGGTTTCATCGGGCCTGGGATTTGAAAGGAGCAGGGTCCGTTGAGCAGATTAAACCAAAACAGCTTTGCCTTGGTCTGCTCAACAGCAACACTTCCTCTGCTTCCTTCCTCTCACCCAGACCTTGTTGAAACCAGGGGAAAGTGACCAGTGTGGCTCAGGGGACTTACCTCTGGTGATCTCTGACTCTAGCCAGTAGCTGAGTGATCTGTAAGGGACACATACGAAAGTCTTGCTAAGCACAAAAGGCGAAAAACAACATGACCAGGAAACCTGTGGATTCTCAGATGTCCTCTGCCTGATTACAGCCTCCCTTCGGCCGATCGAGAGCCCAGACCCGACACAAATCTGACCCACAACTGTTACTGACAGCAGGCTACACAGCAAGTGAGGAGGTCACCCTCACAGCCGGTTACTTACAACTTTTGTTGTTCAGTGATTCGGGTCTGGAGAACATTCATCTGGAAGCAAGTCACAGTTTTAGACAGGCAGGCCATGGATGCCTTTTACAGCCCCCAAGTGGGAAGTATATTATCAGCTAAGTCTTTTCAAATGAAGAGGATTAACAAATTATTTTAATTTCTTAATGTGAATATACTGGTGCATTCGAGAGCTCCAGGGTAGTTCATATTTACGAGTCATCATGTGCATCAGCTGCATTCAGATAACTTTGGTCAGAGAAAGATGGAAATGGATCTTTTCTGCATAATATTCAGCAACGTCCTACATATTTAGTTATTATTTTAAAAGGTCAATACTGATGTTGAAAATCTTGTAATTATTGCAATAGGGCACAAAAGGAAATTGTTATTTGCAATAAAATACAACATACAAAATTCATATTGACAGTTATTGAAATCGGTATTTTGGTATGCTTTTTATGTCAGCACTTACGTCATATTTCTGTCGCTTCAGTTTCTCGCCGAGGTCGAACTTCTCAGCCTCCAGCTGCATCATCCACTGCCAGAGCTCATTGGCCCTCTCTCTGCGAGAACCAATCAGGAGCTTCGTTAGTGGCCATCTCCACACCACCAGCTGATCTGACTGTGATGAGACTTACTTCAGCTTATCTTCAGACAGGTGATCGATGTTGAGTGGCTTTCTCCTCTCCGCCAGGATCTTCTTCTTCTTCTCTCTCTCCGTCTGTTTCTTCGCCCCCTTGCGGCCCTCACCCTGCAAGACCAGATTTTACAGTGCATGATGATATTTGAATTCTGCAGGTTTCTAGTTTGCCGGAAATCTCTTAATTCAAACCTTCTGCTGGATTCCTCCATACTGGTGTGTCATGTTAGTAAGCGCTTTCTTCTTCTTAGCATCTTCATCTAGTTTCTTCCTCTGTTCCTCTAGCTCTCTTCTCTCCTTTTCTTCCTGATGAGGGATGATGGAAAGAGTTTACACTACATTTCTATTCAGTGTTATGGACAAAAGTGCACTGAGGTACGTTTATGCCATGAATCCAGGTAAATGGCTGCCTCCTATTGGCTGATGGCAGTGTCACTCACAGCCAGACGGGCTTGTCTCTCCTTCTCTTTATCTGCACGGATTCTCTGCTGCTCGGCTCTCTCAGTGCGACGCTTGTCCTGCACAGATACAACACTGTCAGTCACGAGTTATTCAGCACGTGAAGCTGTCTAAACCTGTTCTGGATTAGATCATTCTTCCAGGACTCACGATTCTGTTGACCAGAGCGATCAGCTCCTCTTCATCCTTCTTCCTCTGGATGAAATGAGCTTCGATCAGAGACTGAAGCTCAGATAAGTCCTTCTCCTGACGCTTTCTGTGGATGTCCTGTTAGATATATATTTCACAAATTGGGAAGACCATGCTTCAATGTCAAATGTAATGTCATATATAGCATAACATTAAAAATATTTATCAATAATAGTGTGCAGGTTTGCAAAATTCTGTGTAGAATAAGCAAGATTCCCTTTCAAACACTTTTGGAATGCTACTACAGGAAGTGATGTCATTCAAATTCAAACTCACATCAAAGTCCACCTTGTCTCCTTCAGGAATCTTTGGAGCAGTGATATTAGGCATGAATCTGTAAAATAATTGTTATTCGTGAATACCGACGCTGTGCTGTATTCACATCTAGAGATAAACTTAAGAAAGATACCAGAGTAGAACATACTTTGGCTTTGGTTTTGTCTCATCTGGGGATACAAAAAATGCATCATCACTGTTAATATGATGCACAAAATATGTTATAGATAGTATGTGTGTGATTTACCTGTGGCCTCCTCCTCCACTGGAGCTTCTGTTAGATGAAGACAGATGAACAATTTGAAGTGTTTCAAGAAAAAACGTACACAATTTGGGAATATGTAACGAACCAGAACTAATGAAAAATTCTATTTTTTAAACAAATTCCCCGCCAAATGTGACGACCCAATGTTCTGACAGCAACAATCATCATGCAGACGATTGAAACGAACTCATATATTACATCATGACATACAAAGCTTACAAATAAACACTGTTTCTGTCCTCCAGCCTTCACAATGACACGTCATGCAGTTGCAATTATGGTAGACATTCATTTCAGATCATCGTATTTTGAATCCCATCCATCACTCATACTTTTAGACTTTCTTGCTATTGAACAGATCATACAGAATATATATATATACACTGAAGACCCTATCAATCCCTATCACAAAATCAGCTGCCAAATATGAGAACCTAAATGTGTTGTTCTTAATCTATATTCTATGAATGAATGAACCTGAGGAGCTTTACCTTGTGGTTCAGGTTCTGGCTCCTCTGTTCAGACATGAGATAGTTACAAGTGGTTAAAAAGAATGAAGATTTTGTGAAGACATGTAAATAAGCATAATAAGTATAAGAACTGAAATAATTACCTTCTACTTCCACAGGGTCTATTATGAGAACAGTACATAAATTAGTTTACAAAAACTGTGTCTTGGAAAATTTGAAGCATTCCATAACATAAGACCTGACAATTAGGAACAGATAACCTTTTGGATAAAACACGTGGAATATCGAAAAAATTTAGCAACTGAACTGAAGTAAAAAAAAATGTAACCGGATGTCACGTTTGTTCACAATGAACTTGAGTGGCCTTGGTTCAAATGACAAGTACTGAAATTGAGGAATTTGGTACCATGCAGATAAAAATGTTATGATGCAATGGGTTTAAGATTGTACCTATGATAATATAAAAAAAAAAAAATGAAATCATAAAACGTCTAAAGAAGCGAATTAACAAATCAAATGAGGCAATGATTACCTTCTTCCTCAGGGGCTTGCTCTAATATGAAAATATAACATCAATTAATAAACACTTTGCATTGGTGATATCAAATTTATATGTGCAGAAAATCACCACAAAATAAAGGTCAGACTGATGCTTTACCTTCCTCTGATGGAGGCGGCACTATTGAAAAGAAATGATTAATATAGATACTGTTAATGGGTGTAATGCAATGCATTTTTTATATCGTGCAAGTTTATCATTTATTTTTTAAATGGTTAGAAAAAGGTTGAAGTTGCTATGTATGAAAGCTTGGTTCTGCCACAGAATAAAAAAAAAAGAAATCTCTAAATTCGGACTTTTCCCCTTGTTATTTAAAATAAAAAAAAGTTTCATAATTTGAGTTTATATATCTCAATTTTTACTTTGCATTTAGAATTCCGAATTCTGAGAATAAAAAAAAAAAGACAATTCTGTGGTGGAAATATCCTTCAAAAACAATTAAAAGTGAGTAAGCAATGAAATAATGAAGAATTACTAAACTGCAGCATATATGTTGTGAAAAAAATTTACCTTCCACTTCAGGAGGGGGAATGATAGAAAAAAATGAAAGAAAGAAGGAAGAAATAATTGCATAAAGAGGAGGAAGTAAGTTAATGGACTGTGAAAATCAACTGAAATGTCTCCATGCATGCATTTGAAAGACTTTAATCTACGAAGGAAGATGATACTGGTCTTTCTAAAGGTTATATCAAAATCTCATTTCATCTATTTTAGAGTTAATCTTAAATGTTAAACTCATGCAGAAAAGCAACACAACACACAACGAAGACGGGTTTACCTTCCTCTTCGGTTTCCTCCACTACAGTATGAACATAATAACCGTTAGTAGCAAATACATTCAGAAGCATAAGAGGAATATTTGCATGATCATGATGCTGAATCAAGTCAACAGATCATCTTTAAGCTTTGTCAGAACATTGAGATCCACCCAACAGCTTGTAAATGACATTTTGAAGAAGTTCATATTCCCAATCTAATGTCATTTGTGTGATCACATGGAAGTTAAAATGACTTAAATATGATTTTCACATGTCGACTAATGTTAGATTAGTGGACTGTTATGGACAGAATGTGGAAACGGAGATCTGAGACCAGAGAATACTTGATATTAAAATGTCAAACAGATATTAGTGACTTGAGTAACTCAACTCCACTGGCCATGAAGCTGAGACGAAAGCTATTCTAAAGTGAAATGATGGCAGTCTAAAATAGAACAGCAGCATGCTGAACTTCCTCTAGACCAGCCTCCATTTCCATGAGGACACAATCAGTGATTAGTGCATGAATAAAGCTTATGTTGACACATCTCAAACTGGCTTACCTTCCCTATCACATGGTGAAAAAAGAAAGAGAGAGAGAGAAAATAAACAGTTGACATTGATTTGGATAAAGAAATTAAAAAGGTGACACATGAAAGTTACACTCTCAGAAACAAAGCTGTCATCCCAAAAGGGAACGCTCTAAATATGTTACAACAAGACATTCTTAAAGTAATGCATATGGAGCATTCTTAGATGTTCTTATGATGTTATTTGTACTTAAAACATTCTCAGTGTTGAGAAAAGCCAATCTTACACTATACAAATAAATGTTCACCAATATTTTGGGCAAAAATAAGTGTTTTAGGAAGCTTTAAATAATAGTTCTAATCATAAAAGAATTCTTAGAACATTTAAAATGTATCTTCATAAAAGATTTTATTTTGGGTGAAAAATTTGGAACATTGTAAGAAACATTTTTGAAACTTTTCAATAATATTTAAAAGAAAATGTTATAATAATGTCATTTTAGGGGGGAAAACATTTTTTTTACCTAATAATGTTATAGTTCCAGTTAAGAACATTTGTTTTGAAGTTTAAACAGTCTACACTAATACAAATACAAATGAATTAAAAAGTGCATACGTACTGAACTTCCTCCTCCATGACTTCTTCTGTGTCAGCCATGACTAGTTGATTCCTGATAAAGTCAATGAGGTTCAATTATAAAAGCACCTTCCATGCATTTCTTATGAGTTCATTCAATTTCTGTTTATTTCAGCATGTACTAACAGCAGAACAAATCCTCTTTAAACTTCTGCCAGTGACCCTGATCCCAGAGAACAATAATCTTATGTTCAACATTGTTGGACCATAACTAGGGTTCATATTAACAACCGTGTTTAACAAGCTCTGAAAAAGACTCTCCACCAGGAAATAAATCACACTATAAAACATGTGATTAATGAGTGCAAGAGGCTATTTTTGCTTGTAATAAACCACGCTTTTGAACAGGTGCTCCACACTTTTCCAGACAATGAACTTGGCTGATCTCATCCAGGCCTGCCATTCGTTCTCTGTGTAAATCAAGAGGGTGTGTGTCCTTGGCATCTATTTTTGAAGCACATTGTTTGTGCAGGGCATTGTTCCACAGCTTCTAATGACCCATCTAGATTTTAATACAACTCATTAGGATTACATAGCTGTCCCAAAAAGTACACAGAAAAAGAAAAGAAAAGAAATTGCTTGTCCATTTCACAAATAATCACAAAGAAATGGCCATTTAAATATTAAATATTAAATGAAACATTTAATTCTTTTATATAAAACTAAGATGACTGGAGTTAATTTTTACGAGAAAATTCTATTTCAGCTTTTCTTCTTCAAAATGTCATGTTTAATTCAGTGTTACTTTATTTCTTTGTTACTGTGAAACCCTTTTTATTCATTAGTGTGTTCGTAATAAGGAGAACTGACCTCCTAAAAATGACCAAAACACCAGCTTTCATTCATTTCTTAGTGAAATTTACCAGCGGTTTCTGACTGAAAATTGTTAATCCTGCACCATTTTTGACTGTAGTTACTGAAGGTCCAAAGGTTGAAACATGTTTTGATCATCTTATGGTCACTCAATATTTGCAGCTCAATAGCTGTTGGGGTCTTCAGTCTATCTTGTCTGATGGCACCCAAACGAATGTCTCTTCACAAAGAGATCATCTTGGATAAAGGCTGGTTTGAATTGAGTCCTCGTGATAATGAGAGCAGGCAGCAGCAGCCAGAGGTCTATCACCAAATCCACCAAGTCTTTGCAGCAGATTAACCGTCTCACTTTGGAGTTAAGTGCGTTTTACATTAATAAGCGAGGGCCGGTTGTACTCCATCCGAAAGGCTGGAAAATCACAGGCTGACGGTGGCAGGAATGTTGCCATTGATAGTCTGTATTAAGCTGCATTAAGGCAAAAACCCAAAGCACGCAAAGCACCAGTCCCTCTGGCGAACAAGACGGGCATTGCACAGACTACGCCATGCAAAGGCATGAAGAGGGTGATCCTCAGGCTGGATTCACACATTATGGGAAATTTCCCACATTCGATTTAATCCGGTAGGCATGCAATTGTTCATTTTAGTTATGAAAAAACTGATCCAATAACAAAATCTGAAGCCTCTTACCTGAGATCTCACCAGGAAGAATGAGAGATGGGGTCTTTTCGGGAGGGTCCAGGAGGCAGACAGTTTCAAACTAACCCAAAGCTCACCTAATACAGACCTGCCAGATCATGTGACTTCACTGCTTGGCTCCGATTGGCTGCCAGAGCTGAGCCTATTGTTAGAGGGAGCGGAGCATGCCAGTTATGTGATATATGTCTGCTGGAGTATTAAGAACAACACAATCACAGGGGTTTTTCATTGGTCTCTTTATTGTGGTCACTGAGACAATAATACAAGTTGAAACATTTGCTCTGTATTGAACTATTGGCTACAAAAACGGTCATATTTGTAACAAGGTAATTGCAATTAAAGGTGGTGCGACTTGCATAGTGTTACTCTGAAACAATACATAAGTGTCAAACAAATAGTAAAAAAAACTTGATTGTCAAAAAATACAAGCAGAATACAGGAACTTTGCACATTTAGAGACATTAGCGATAAGCTACGGCGGCAGAACTGGATATTCTCTGTCTGACATAAGACGTCAGAAAATGATACGCGTTTAAATGACGGCTAGCGCTTTACTGAAAGCGGACCCCATCTGTGTTGCAACTGAGTATGAATGATCACAACAGAAAGTAGAAAATGAAACACTCGAACAATAAAGATGAACTGATCTTGTTCTTCTTGTTGGATTTTTTGCATTAACCAAGGCCTTGCATTACATGCGAAAATTGTGAAATGTACTCATCAAATATGTGAATTGAAGTGCCCCTATGATGGATTTTTGGAAAATGAGCTTTCACTTTCTAAGTGAAGGAGTCCCAAGCCATTTCATGGTTATGTCGGCATGAAACTTTAGCATATTGCCTCCCCACTTGTTAATCTTTTTGAGTTGGTCTGAATGAAAATGTTAAATAAATCGTTTAGGACTTATAAAGTAAAAATAAATGCATATTACAAGAAAACTAGTGTTTTTTTGTCCTTGCATGCTTGTCAACCTATTGTTTGGGACTCACAAAACCAAAATATGAACCTTTCATAACCCATAATAGGGGCACTTAAGCCAAAAAGTGCACGTTCCCTTTCTTTCGAGTTTTTTAACCAATACAGATTATTCCACGATTAACACTTACAAAAAGATGGTTACAAACAAACTGTGTTTCCAAGAGTAAAAAAGCCAAAAAAAAAATGTAATAATGCCATCAGTATGACTATAATGGACTTCTTCTGAATTAAAAATTGCGCTGATATAAAATATTATTGAGAGCAAAAGCAAAGACCATTTTGTATCAAGCGGTAAAATATATAGTTAATTACAAAAACTTACACTATGTGCTAACATATATTATTAAGACAATTTTTATAAAAAAGAAAATTTTAAAAAGTGTCGTTACGACAAAAAGTACAAAATACAGCTACACTACGGGTGCTCATATTCAGTCTGGAACTGGCGAACAGGCATGAAATGCAAGGTGAAGCTTTGCTTTAGTTATAAATTAACAGGTGAGAAGGGTAACTAAAATGAATGTGATTGACAAAAGACAGCTCGGAATGCAACTCCTCATCCTCCTTTTCAAGGAATGTCGTAATGTTTTAAGTTGGCTGCTGTTATTTAATTGTTACATAATCTAAACAAATGACTAGGTCGCATGTTTTCACAGCCTTGATCGTAGTTTAACAGAAGTTCCATGCATAGGCATTGCGTTTATGTTATGATGTTGCAAGACGGTGACCTGTGAATACAGTGATAAAATATATATATCTTTTTTTTTTCTCTCTCTCTCTTTTATACTGTGTCTACTCACATAGATCTTCCTGGCAGTATAAAATGCTTGTATTTTTTTTTTGGTATTAATAAAAGTAAAAAATAAAAAAAACTGGAATGTTGTGCATTCTCTTGGTCCCTGCCTCTCTGGCGTCTTTGAAGGGTTAATGGCCCATTCCTGTTAACAGACAAAAGACAAATTCAAAATGAATATAAACTGAATTTGCACTATGAAGGACTGTGAATGCATTAATAAACTAAAATAAAGATTTGGAATAAAAACCTTTGAATTCACAAAATAAAGGCATACTGTTTTTAGCATTGATAATAATATAAAAGTTTCTTGAGCAGGAAATCAGCATATTAGGATTCATTCTGAAGGACAATGTGACACTGAAGATTAAATATTATATATAATAATATAATATAATTATATAAGAATAATATTAAACTAGAAAAAGAATGAATAATTGTTTAATATTTTAGTTTTTAATGCAATTTTAGTGTACAGTGTGTGTATATATATATATATATATATAATGTATATATAAACATACACACTTCAGCTATACATAAAAAATATTTCTATATGAAAATAAATTAATATAAATATATACATTTAAATATTTTTCAAATACATGCTGTATGTGTGTATTTATCTACACATACTGTAATACATATCTTATGTAAGCTGAAATGTTTATTTTGGATGCAACTAATCGCAATTAATCATTTAACAGCACTATTAACAATTTTGCACACTCTATTTGTGATCTATACCCTTTTATTTTTCGTGCTCCAGAGCTAAAAACAGCTCAAAGAATCTCTTAAATGTGCGGCGTCAGACCGATTTTAAGTGGTTGGAAGGATTTAAGTTTTCATGACATCTCCATACGGCATGCGGGCGCGCTAATCTTCTACCGCCCCATGCAGTAATGTGACAAACATGCAGCTTTAGTTCTGCTGGCACAGACAGACGCCCAGAATCCACGGTCTGATACGGAGGAGAGCAGAGCAGGGAGGCCACGTCAGGCCAGGCTACAGCAACGACCTGTCGCCCATTACCCTAAAACCGCTTGGCACGCCCGAAGGCCACCGCGTCCTCATCTAGAGGAACAAATGGCCGCTATTCAAAATAGAAAACAATGCCAAAGAGGCATTTTAAAACACTGCAGCCGGTGATCTACGTGCCTGCAGCGATGATTTATCATTGGCAGGGACTCCTGGCAGAGTGGATTGTGGGTGTTGTGCAATATGGCGGAAACTGCCCTTCACAGCAGGACTTCATTTTGACCTCAATGACCCCCTCAGGGACACAGGCAGATTGATAGGGTATAATGCCTATAACAATAAAACGTACAAAGTGTCCTAAACAAGCTGTCTAAAACCTAAAAGCTAAAATCTCTTTCAGGTAAATCCGAATTTCTGACCTACACATACACCTTCCAACAGATCTCCATTCATGTTTTTATTAAATTAGATAAAATGTAATTAAATTCAATCTTTCAAGTTTTTCCATCTTTCTTGTTTTCCAATGTGAATATATAAAGATTTTGCAATTAGGATGCATTTACTTGAGAAGCTAGTTTTTTATAACCACTAGACAGGTGTTTATTCTTGTTCAGTATAATTTACTTCTCAGAAGACAAGACGTCATATGTTCAGTTTGCATTCATAATGCACAATATTTAGACATTTACCCTGGAAAACAAAACAAAAATACAGAGCAAGATATCATTTTCTTTATGAATTTATGATTTTCTCACAGCTTAAAGACCTTTTTAAGCTTTAATTTGTAAAAGGACGAATTCAGATGGATTAAGACATCTTTAAGTCCAGCAGAAATCACTTGATAGCCCTGTCCATTGTAAAATCTTAATGGTCCAAATCTTTTCTTGTCATTAAAGTATATGAAATATCAATACAATCTGCCTGTGACTGTACTGCACCGTGCAACAGGTATCGACTAATAACTTTTTGCTTTTAAATTCATCACTTACCATTGGTGACGGATTTGGGCTCTCCTCTGCTTGTGGCCTGGGTGGGGTTAAAACAAAAAGAGAGGAAGAGAAACAGAAACAGAGAGAGAAAGAATAAGATTAACAGAAATACAATCTAATGTGCTAATCAGTATTGTAGCCCATCTGTCTGCTATTCCACGTATGCCTTCACATTTCCTTTTTAACATACTTTTGTGCCTGTGTGCTCCTAAAAGTCATCAGTGAAAGCGCTTGTGTACAACGACAGGAACATGCTTAGCATGGTTTCATACGCCGCTCTTTTTCCAGATTCACATACAAGTGAAACCCTTATTCCTTCCACTCCTGAGCAAACAGCACTGCTGGTTTTGGTAACATCAGTGCGGTTTTGACCACAGATTTCCCTTCATTAGGCTCTTTACGTCACCATTTACCAGTCCTTTAAGTGCTCGGGGCCAAGACTGCAGTCTGTGGCTCACCGCGGCCTTGGCCTGATCTTGACGCCTCGCTGACAGTCCAGCAGTGAATTCTATTGTGCCCGATCCAAAGATAGAGCCGCCCGCTCCGAATGACTACCAGTACTATCTGTTTGATCTCTGGATATAAAAATATGTAGGCCAGGGCTTGTGGGAATGCCTTTACAGGTTCAGACGATGGGATTGACTCGAAGCGTCTGTGTGTGTGTGTGAGTGTGTACACGACGGCCATGTTTGGACAACTGGATCCCATGGCAGTGTTAAAATAGATCTTCTGACAATAGGCAGTCCTTTGTTAAAGGTGCCATAGAATGCATAGAGAATATTTTAAATTTTTCTCTGATATGTACATAGAAGGTATGTAGCTTAGGTAAGGGGAAAAATGCCCAGAAACGGTTTTACAGGTCCATTT
>JAUMHQ010000051.1:2342099-2356386 GCA_032361165.1 Enteromius paludinosus
GTACTTAAGTAAAATTTCATTGAAGTAACAGTACTTTTACTTGAGTAGCATATTTTATTACTCTTTCCACCTCTGCTATATTTATAGCAATAGCCAAAAATACATTGCATGGGCCAAAATGATAAGATTTTTCTTTTATGCCAAAAAACACTAAGACATTAAGTAAAAAAATCCTGTTCCATTAATATATTTTGTACATTTCCTACTGTTAATATATCAAATGTTAATTTCTAAACAGCAATATGCATTGCTAAGAACGATTTTCTTAGTATTTTTATTTTTTTGCACCCTTCAAAATAGTTGTATCTCGGCAAAATATCATCCAAAATGTACCCTTATGCCTGGTTTTGAGGTACAGGGTCACATTTCAAGTAACATGAGTTACACAATAATATTACTTTTTACAAGTAACTAGCAAATTAAAGCGACACTTCAAAATTTACATGAAAATATCTTACAGAAGTTACTTTGTTGTTTATTCATTTATTCTCTGACACCTCCCCTGTCCCATGTTCACAAAAAATCATAAGTGAGGTGCAGATGAACCTTCTTCATGCTAAGGCTTATTAACTTCACTTCTGGTGTAAAAGGGACTTTACAGTTGCCAAAAATATAACTTCTGGGCTTTTTGTTATTAAAAAAAAATAAGCAAGCCCAGCTTGGGTAACAAACAGTAATGCAACATGATGCATTACTTATAGTTACTAAGTAACACAATATTGTAATACATTATTTTTTTAAATTAACTTTCCCCAACTCTGGTTATACAATAAAAACCTTCCCTTCCACCACTGTTCTCATATTGCATTCAGACGTCATTACATTTAAACCTAATCTGATCCCATGATACCAACACTGACATCAAACTGAACTACTGCAGAGGATGCAAAGACAACCCATGCAAAACAACTTCCAACACCTGAACAAACTAGCCACTTTTATTGTCCTTCACGCTGATTTTTTTTTTCTATTAGTCACTGTTTGCTTGCAGTTTATGGGGAAAAAAAGTCAACATTCTTATTATTTTGTATAAGGAAATCATATAGGAATTAATTATGGGTTAGTATATGATGATAAACTTTCATTCTCCTTCCACAACTGCCTTCTTTAATATCTTAAGTCAAAACAAGAGTAGAAATGGTGCACAATTGCACAAAGACTCATCTGGCCAGGCAGTAACGGACAATCTGCAAGCTGTCATGTATTTGCAAGGTGAACAACGAATCTGCAAAACGTCCGAAGATTTTGTGTCAAAGACGCCCACGTTACCTCTCGGCTTCCAGGCGCATCTCCTCCCGCTTCTGTCTCCTAAGCTCCCTGCGCCGCTCAAAATCATCATCCATGCTTCAATCCTGAGAGCGTGACCCTGGAAAACAGCAGAACATGTGTGTGCTTTAGTCTCACGCATGAACCTTACCGAATCCCCTCCGTTACTGAATATGGTCTGGATTCCACAGCTGGTGCTGCTGCTGCGACTATTTGGTTAACCTTTACACAAAAATCACGCATTCCCATATGCAAGACATTTACAGTCGATCTTTTCTCAGCCCGACATCAAACAGATCACAAGTTTGTTTTCATAATACCACTTAAAATGGAAATTGTGGGGGAGCGAGGGAGAAGAATGAAGGGAAAAAAAGAGAGAGAGAGAATGGGTGAGGAAAGGATGTTAGCACAGGATGTCCACTCAGTCAAGCAGAAAGTCTCTGACTAAATATACTGCGGGGTACATGGCGGAGGAACCGAGCCCACCCAGGAGATACAGAGCTGTTGTCATTAATCTCAGCACTGTGACGCTTCAGGCAAGGCCCGTTTCCAAACTGGCCTACCTTCACTTCAGTGATGATAACCTCTGGAAAGTTTTAGCTTTCAAAACATAGCAGAAATTCGCTCTCTCGTCTTCGATAAGGCTCCAACACAAAGAGTATTTCAGGCTCTTTCTTTCTCTCTTGCTGCAGCTGGAGCTACCAGAAAGGGCCAAAGCCGGCCTCTTCCTTTCCCGTTTTTTCACCCTCCCCACTTTGCTCCGTTTTTCTCCCTCCCATTATGGTGCAAACTCTCAATCATGGCCGACGGGTCTGCCTCCTCCCTCTCTCCCCCTTTTCCTTTCTTTCTCTCTCTGCTTCTGACACTGTCCCTCTCTCGCTCTTTCCCTTCCCGACTCCCAATTATTGCCCATTCCATTCCTTTCCTCTTTATTTTGGCTCATTCCCTCCCTCTCTTTTGTGATCATGGAGCTGTTGCTGGTTAGTTCGAATACGCTCGCAGAAAGCATGTTTTGAAGACTTCTTGGTTGATATTTGTTTGAAAGGTTTTAGACAATGTAGTTAGCTACTGTACACTACAAGTGACTAACAAAAGGCACCTAGCTACATTAAAGCTAAGGGGCAACTATTAGAGTAAATAAGTACACTCTATAAGGACACTATAGGATACAAAAGGAAGTTCTTTCACAGTGATCCCATACAAGAAGCATTTTAGATTCCACAAAGAGCCTTTCCGTTAACCGTTCTAAAAACAACTCTTTATTACTCATTTATTAGAAAATTTTTAAATAAGAACCCTGTTTTACTATTAAAAACAGTGGGTCCATGGGTCACAAATGTGTTTCTTCCAACACTGTGTAGAACAACCAAACCAAAAGTTCTCCCTCACACAAAGTTATAATATTGAGGATTACCTCAAAGTCACCGTTATGATGATTTTTTTAGTCATTATTGACAGCATTTGACGGACCTCACCTGGAAATGTTCAGGACTTGCCACCGCGTTCGCGGAACACGCGCGCTGTGTGAACGGAACAGGAACGCGTGCTCCGCTGAACAAACGCGCTTCTAGCGGGTGTTACGTGTTTTTATGTGTGTTTTGGGTAACTCATAGTGATGGAGAAATGAGCTGGGTGTCATCTAAAAGTTTCATTAGATGTCGTCAGGTTTTCCGCCGGAGCCGGTCTCGTCAGTTTTGTGTTCTGTGCGCGATTCATATGCTCCGCTCTCCGCGCAAAGCTGCTGTCGGTTAATGAAGGTGTGATGAAAGAACTCGCGCCTCGATTGGACTCCCGTCATGTCAGAAAGTGGTAAGACTTAGTTTTGTGGAAGTTGCCATCGTTGATATTAATAGTATTATTTTTAACGGGTCACAGGCGCTTATCCTTTGAATTCAATTGAATTTAATTATCATTTAAAATAACGTTTTCAGTTAATAATCGGTGAACGAGTGTCGCTTGTTGGTTACGAGAAATAACCGAAATGAGCATCCCTAGTCCCAATTAATTTTCATCTGTACCAAACAAAGCATCCTGGACAGTTAAACATCACAAAGCTGCATGCAATGTAAATTTGCACATTTAAAGTAAGATTCATATATATAATGTATTTCCAGCATTATTAACACCTAACATTTTTTACTTTTGTCCAATTAGCTTCCTACTCATCTAAAGAGATGTAAAAAAAAAAAAAAATCACAGAAAAATGATTTGATGAATATAAATCATTAGACTTAAAATCACTATACACATAATTATATTAACAAAACTTTAATATATAAATTTAATTATATATTTTTTAATCATATCAAGATGCTAATCCATCTGGCACAAAAAAAATAAATAAATAAAAAATCAGGAAAATTAGGGTGACTGACAACATCAAACTAAAATCTACAAAATGTATGCATTCATAAAAAGATACATTTTATATAATTTATTACATTTCATTTACATGAGGGCTGTCCAAACTCTGTCCTGGAGGGCCAGTGTCCTTCAGAGTATAGTTCCTGTATGCCTCAACATACCTGCGTGGAAGTTTCTAACATGCCTAGTAAGAGTTTGATTAGCTGCTTCAGGTGTGTTTAATTAGTGTTGGAGCTAAACTCTGCAGGACCGAGTTTGGACAGCCCTGATTTACATGAATGAAACAACTGAAATTCCACTTGACTGACACAATGACATTGCCTCAGCTCACTTGGTTGCACAAAACCAACAATTTAGAATTTTTCATGTGGGCAAAAAGTGGCTTATGGTTGTGAAACAGCTTAGCTACTGTCCTGCTACTGCAAAAAGTTAGAAACGTCACTTTTCCTTGATTCCCTACCACTGCTTGAAACACAAATACACACACACACACACACACACACACACACAAAGTGTGCAAGAACTGAGAGAGAAAGAGCGTCTCAGACACAAGAGAACAGGAAACACTTCTCCTCCTAAACCCCTCCTCCATATTCACATAACTCTGAGAGACAGAGAGAAAAGCGGACAAAACAAAAACAGCAGCGGGAGAGGGGAAGCTAGGAATGTGAGTGAGAAACGGCGAGTGCGAGATCGGGCCGATCTTCCTTATCAGGCAGAACCGCTGCGCCCGCATTCACAAACCGCAGGAATGCAGTCTATCTTTAGCTGGATCTTCTGTTTGCAGGAGCATGGCTGCTCTTCATATCTGAGCCCTTGAGCAAACAGCACTGACTCAGCTCAATAAAACTGTCACAACTGCGCACGATCAACTCAAATTGAATCAGCGCTGACCTCACATGCTAAATTTATGACTGAAATTCAGGTTGTGTTTGTGTTTTGGTGTGTGTGTGTGAGGGGCTAGCTGACAATAAGGCCTTGTCTTCTAAGGAAGAATGTAGAAATTGATTTGTCTCTTCCTCTCGTGGACCACCCGTGTGCCTAGATTCATGTCACTGCACTTTTTCCCTCACCGATGTTTTATAACGGCAACCCGGGAGACGCCTCCTGTCTAGAGAGCACGCGCTGTAATGGCTGTAATAACACATTTACCTGCTAAATTACTATGTTCCTCGTAAGTACGGTGCTTAACCCTTCATCAAAGCTCATCACTGCAATGACCCATGGGAATGCAGTCTTAGAGCCTCCGTCTGTGATGTTCTCTAGGTTGCGAATGTACACACGGACGCCGGTGCCAAACCACACGAACGGTTCAGAGCTGGCTCACTTTAAACTCTGTAGGGAAAAGGGAGCAGCTGATGAAGAAAACTGAAAATGATGACAAATGGAAAATTGGCCTTACTGTAGTTTACGTGGGATTTTGCTCGAATGGTGTTTAAAATGTAAGAAGGCAACATGAAACCTGTGCATGTAAGCCATTTGACTTCTGTTTAAAATGGGATATTCAATGAATGAATGAAAAATCATGCATTGCGCATATATGTTTTGGCTTCTCCTTTGAGTTCATCCTTTATTGACTGGACTGTGAAAGGAATAAGGTTAAAATACAGTGAAATGAAATAAAATGTATGAGCTGATCAAACCAGGTGCTTTACAAGAAATGTAAAACTATTTTTGTAAAAAATCTAAATATATATTTATTATTTATATGAAATAAAAATGTTGTCAGTCAAAAATAAATAAATAAAAAGAAAAAAGATTATATCAGTGCTGTCAAATAATTTACTGCAATTAATCGAATCCAAAATAAAAGTTTACTTTCACTTCTCACTGCTGTGTGTGTGCACACGTCACATCCTTTCCTTCCTTCCTTCCATTATATTATATATAAATAAACAAAGTATATATTCTGAAAATATTTACATTTATTTACATTACATATTAATATAATTTATGTCATAATATCAAAATATTGTCAGAATATTGTCAATATATTTCATAATATTAGTATATAAAAATAAAAAAATCTATAATTATAGATATATAAAAGCACAGATAAAAAAAATCTAAAAATACAAACATTTAATAAATGTAATGTGTGCTAAATAATTTATGTTCAAATGTTTTTAAATATATAATATAATAATAATACTAAACAAAAAACGTAAATGTTTGAGCTGATCATGCTAGATGTTTTTCAGAAACGTGAAACTCTTTTTGTTTAAGCACATACTTTCACTTGAGAAAAAAAATAGTTATATAA
This sequence comes from Enteromius paludinosus, assembly GCA_032361165.1. Lineage (NCBI taxonomy): Eukaryota > Metazoa > Chordata > Actinopteri > Cypriniformes > Cyprinidae > Enteromius > Enteromius paludinosus. The sequence continues at coordinate 2,347,993 of JAUMHQ010000051.1, forward strand.
AATGAAAGTACTTGGTGATGTTAGCCAACAAATAAATTAAATAATAATTATATATATACACACACATAAAATGATGAATCGTCAATGTTATATTATTATTTATAGAATACACAACACATAACTAACCTATAAAAAATAAAATAAATGGAATAATGTGTGCTGATGAATCATTCATGTTTCATGTAACACAGCAGTTTTCACAGCCTGAAACATAACCCGCCTCTGACCGCAGGCAATTCCTCGTACCTGCTTTGCAAAAAAAAATAATTACAAATGAATTAACGTCAACACACTTAACCTGAACAATCTACCATTAGAGAGATGCTCGTAGTTCGCGGAAATAAATGTTGAGGTAAAGAACGTTCTTTATAACCATAGCCAAAGCTGATGTGATCCACAACCCCGCTGCCAAAAGGATTAAATAACTAAATGTTTGGATCTACCACCCACCGTCTTTTGGACCCCAGCCACTCTGGACAACTTGAGAGAGACTAAATTTACTGCTCAAGAAGAGAGTGGAGCGTTGCCAACATAAACCATCGCCCTTATTTGCATGTCTGTCAATATAGGTCCATTAACATAGACTGGCTTCACTATCAGAGTTTATGCTAACACACTCTCCACGGCCGCAGCGGGAGTCTGGCGTAGGAGGACGATTCAGACCGTCTTCTCTTGCCAAGATTTTAACAAATGGAGGAGCTGCGCAGACATGTTGCATTAAAAAGCGTTTTACTGTAATGTGGTGTATATTTCACCATGAAACAACGTGGTATTAAGTACCAGATAAAATGGCCTTTTCCCTACAGGAAGAAGTCAAGTAAATCTACGTGTAACCATCAAAATGTCATGAAGTGCACTTCTACTGACTGCACTATTAGTTTACAATAGGAAGAGGTTTAGGCCGTGCAGCCAAAGTAAACACACAAACGGGACAATTCCAAATGAATTCTATAATGTAATCCAATCTAATGTTTCCAAGTGAAATGTGTGAGAAAATGCCATTTTTGGACTCATGCCGTAAAATGAATTATGACTCATTTCCAGCTAAATTTAATGATAAGGCATTGGAAATGTTCTCAGGTTTGATAAAAAGTCTGAAAAGTTTTGGAGGTCGTGCTGCTGCAGACAGGTGCAGAAAGGTATCCCAGAAATCTGCAGCGTCGGCAGCCTATCAGACACACACACACCTCACTCACCTGCCACCTAATTAAAGACGCTGCAGGTATGCCAGATATGCACACCAGCCTTTCCATCTGGATTCACTGACCGCTGCTCTACACTGTAAAAATGATTCTGCAAAGTTTACAGTAAAACGGCGGCTGTGGTTGCCACAATTTTTGCATAAAAAATGCAAAGGTGCACTATGCCATTCACACAAAAACGAAAAGCAATCTCGGTGACACTGTAATATGCACATAAACATTCATTTAACAACAATAGATGTAACCTACAATCCTAATAAACATGACTGATAAGAAAAAAAACTAAGAAATTGATTAAAAAAAAAAAAAAAAAATGCTGGGAATTCTGGGAATGTTGATTTTTTTTCCTTGTAAATTACAGTTTTTGGAAATAAAAATCAAATAAAATTACTTTACCATCAAATTGCCTGAAATGCAATCAATTTATTGATCCAACTAAGTTAATGAAAACTTTTTAGCTGAATTTAACATTATTTTAACAAGAATTTAAATTCCCTTTATGTCCTCCGTGTTCACTCAACCAACTGGGAGAAATAAAGAAATTGAGGAGGGTGATCTGGGAAAGCAGGTCTCAAACCTGAGCCAGGAGAATGAAATACACACTGCACCTCTGTCCGTCTGTCTGCATCGGCGATGACAAACCTACAGACCCACTACTGAATTATGGGAGCGTGCGCTCGGCGAGATGCGCAGGAAATTGAGAGCACCAATAAAAGTGACTGGAGGCCAGCCGGACTTGTCCTATTAGCCAGCTGACTGATTGGTCGACACACAAGCACAGATCTCAGGACAGTGTCAGGACAGCAATGGCAGGAGTCCAGCACCAGGTCTGCTTCATGTACAGTATTACAACACTGTGACGGGCCAGCAAATCCCCATTAACACACTTGTGTTTATGTGCTGAAGGTCAGACGACATGCTGTGCTTCAGAGATTTAAGAGGGGGAAAAAAAGATGGGTCGGTGCGGTTTATAAATTTTTATTTGCACATCATCAACAGCACTTTATTTTACTATTAAAGTTAATATCATTGCGCATTACCATTCATATTTAATTTATAGAATTATTTGCCTTTAACTTTTGACAGTTCATAATATTTATTTCTAAATCAAATCCAGATTGGAAATTTGAGTGCAAATGATGGGGGATTTGGGAGATACGGCCTCCCTAATTAAAGCTAGACAAAAGAAGACAGGTTGAGGGGGTCTATAAGTAGATATAATTTTTATATATACATTTGACAGCATTTTCAAACAACAATTAACCCCAAAACTTAGATTACAAGTTAGTCACAACACTAAATGCCCCTTGCTTACAAATTTCAGTACAGAACAGAATTTGGGTTGAGAAAAACCAACCTCAAAATACAGCACACACTGAAGGTAAGTGCTTGCAAACTATTTATTTTAGCTACATTAAAAAAACGTTTTTTTTTTTTTTATGTAGTTCAAATAATGTATTGTAACCACTAACATAAAAAAATGCATTTTGATGATTGTAAATGAACCACAAGCACATATATTCTTCAAAAACGTCCTTTAGTCATAAACAATGGCTCTAGTCCTGCAACATTAACAATATCGATAGTAATCTTATTGAAAAAGAGCTGTATTGTGCACATATGCTGGTTTGATTTCTTTGGTGATGTTCGTCTTACTGAAGGCCGGTTCCACGTAACCAAAAGCTCAGTTTGGACTCTCTGATGCATCAGCACATTTATGACTCTAGGGCCTTAAAGAAGAAACAGCAGGAATGAGCGAGTAAGAAAGAGAGACAGAGTCAGAGAGAGAAAAAGAGCAGGATGTGCTGCTATAAATCCAGTAGAGATTTTGGCAGGAAGAGCAGCAACTGCTTTTCACGGCTGTCACAGTGAGAAGAGGATAGACAAGAAAAGTAGGTTGGTGTGCTACCTACCTAACCTAGATTGAACATTGCTGGTCATGATGAATCTCTCAGAATATTTCTATGTGGCATCGATACTGCAAAAGCTTTGGCTTTGCATAATGCTGCAAGCATGCATGTCCACTGCACTCAAACATTGGCAACGTTGTAGGTCCGACTGCATAGGAATGCATGAGCTTCATTAAAAAGATGGCTATTTATCTTAAATGAAAAGTAAAATGCTTTTAATTAAGCATCTGGTCAAATATTGGATGTGCAATATGCAGGATAAATGTACTGTCAACAAGTCATCATTGCAAAATAAACCCTTTTAGGGCGATCCAAGACACCTTGGTTTTGTGTCTGGAACCTGATCACCACATCGGGTTTTCTTTTGTGATAATTGCTCGCCGACTGTACATTATCTCTTAAGTTTTAAAAATGGGAAGGAGGGGATCGAAAATTCAAGCATGGGCAAAAATAGGCCTCAGTCATTGAATTTCCACTTGAGGTTGGAAAAGGAGATTCCTGCATTCCCAGACAATGGATCGCATTCCCCGACACGTCTGCATGTCCTGAGAATCACTCTCAGCCCGGTGGCCTACAGTTACCTGCGCAAACACCAAATACATCTCAAACCGCTCAATTACCCACAATGCCACGCAATTACAGGCTCTGAGACACAGAGTAAATGTCAATACAAAGCATACGATGTACTCTTAAATGTATGACTAGAAAATCATTATATATAAAAAAAAAACTAATTTATGTCTTAAAATATATTTTTAAATAGAAAGCAGCTATTTTAAATGGTAAAAAACAACCTTATAAAGATGATTATTATTATTGTTAATAATAATAATACTTGGTTTATATATATATATTCGATCAATAACTAAAATTCATTTTAGAATTCATGTATAATTTATATTATTTATAATATGACTAATTAAATAACATAAATGTCTTAAAGTTCTTATAAAATTATTGTATTGTTAAAAATAATAAATCAATTGCTTTTACTTATTATGAATACAATGTTTTATTTATTAATTGAAATATAATTTAGTTAGCCAAATCATTCACCTTAAATGTTCACTTCCTCTTTTCCGCACAAAGAACCAAACACGAGCACATGGGTGCAGGATGTCGGAAAAATGTTTTTGTTTCCGCTTTTGAACGGGCAATTTTCATAGGCATTAACTCATTAAACCCAGGGCCATTTATTTCCGCACAACAGCAGCTGTGCTTCTGGAAATGCATTTCAGGTGCAGAGACGCTTTCATGTTATACATTTTAAAATGCTGATTTTAAATGGTCCTTTCATGCACGTCCAAAAATCGCACCACTATCGGCTAGTGTGTCGGCATGCAAGCTCCTCAAAAAAGAAAAAAAAAGAGGGAAAAGGCCAAATTGAGATGCTTGTATGGCATCAAACGTCTGCTCCCTATTGGCTTGGCTCCACATGACCAAATATGGTAGGAAAAAAGCTCTCTTTCCCGAAAGCAACACGCACAAAAAAAGAAAAACCCAAGGGTTTCACATGCTGTGAAGATAGAGCTTCGTACTCAAACTCACTGACCACAGAGAGTCAACGGACGTCTATCTGCTCTCCCAGTGATAGCACTATGTGACGTCTGAGTAGCATCACACAACAAAACATACCTAGCATGCTAGCTGTCCCAAACCACATCCAATCCCTCTTCTACAATATCCTCGGCTTGCTGAGGAAAAAACGTAAAAAACTTTTCCCTCCCAGCATTTTTGTCCAAGATTGAGCGGTTTTAGCTTTGAGCTGCGTCTCTTCTTACATAACTGCGAGAGACCAGAGTGGAAAAAAAGATTCTTGTCCAAATATCCAGCCACGGAGATGGCCGTGAAGCAGAACGTATCTCAGCGAGCTTTTGATGAGTGCTTCATGCTCTACCCTGCGTGTGATGCAGAAGAAATGGAGCCAAATGCATTTAGCATCCTTATCATGACACGTGACATTTTTCACGACCTGTTCAGATCACCAAAGCATGCGAGAAGAGGCCTGCCAGCGCTTAAGTGTGTAAGTGTTCATTCGTCCGGGTTTGGATCCTGATGAGCTCAGTGTGATGTCATGCGAGATACCGTGCTATAAAAGCGATTGTGTACATTCGCTACAGCATATGTTGACAACTGACAAACTGTTGCAAGGAAAATGATCTCATCCTCATATCATTCAAAAACCCTTTTGACTTTCTTCCCTGGAACACAAAAGGAGAATTTCTGAAGAAACTGGCTGCTCTTTTTAGTGCAAGTGAATGGGGACTGGAGCTGTTAAGCTAAAATGATAAAAGCAGTTCATGCAACTTGTGCACAGCACGGAAAATCTTCTGAAGTCATTTAATATTTTTTGTTGCATGAACAAGCTCAGATTTAGTTTGTCATTTTTTAATATCAACGTTTTAAAATATATGCAAAAAAGTGATCATAATAATTGTTACTGTATTTATGATATGATTAAAACTTGTTAACAAATGGGTAAAACCTACTGGTTTGAAGGATAGTGGCAAAGATTGGTAAAGATTAATGCAATTAATTCATTTCGGTGCGTTTAATGTCATCTAATGATTATTGATCTAAATATATGGAAATATTTTATATGACCTATTGTCATTTTAGTGGTTATCTCCTGTAAATCAGTGTGTGTGTGAACATACACATGCACAAAATATATAATATATATTATAAAAATAATATAAAACATGTAAATGTAATTGTATGATATATTTCTTTTTAGAAAATTGTAAAATAATAAATGAAATAAATTTCAGCAGTACACAACATTTTATTTTTAAAAATAAAGATATTTATATTAAACTTTTATTGTTTTGATGCTTCAAAAAACGCATTTCATCTTTAACCCCAATGCATCCATCTTTATTTGAGAGCTTCAGATGAGAGAAACCTGTTGTGCTCTATTCATCACAATAAGCTATTGCATGGCTTCAGAAGACTTGGAATATAATAGTTTTTTAATTGTCCTTCAGACTACTTTTGTGGTTTTAAATGTGCTTTTTTGACAGATCCAATTAGCTTTCATTTCCATAGAGCAGCACATAATTACATTTTTGGGTGTAATTATCCTTGAAAAGCTCGTTTCTGCATATAGGCCATCTACTGAACACCCATCTGAGGTATTGAAAACACCAGGCTTTGCTAAATATCAGTTACATACTACATTTGACCTAACATGAGGGCCTCATTTAAGACAAGGCTGCATTTAGCTGCTCGCTTTTTCTCTCGCAATTAACATAGCCCAGCACTCTCCTCTATATATTACAGCTGGAACATTTAATGGAACATAAAAATGTATTTCTCATAAAGCTAAGAAGTTCCTGATGTGTCTTGTAAAGTGTGTCTATGGAACCCTGAGCACAAAAACGGACTTGCAACAAAACTGAAAGAAAAAATATGGGTAAAACTACCAGTGATTTAATGCTCCGTTCAACACCAATTTGCAAGAAATATTTTCCCGTTGTGCCCTACAAGTGTTCACTCAATGCATGTGTGCATGTTCCCCTTGTCCTCCATCGTCAGAAACCAGCTTGCCATGTTATTTGTTTATGCCTCAAAGTCTCTGAACTGCGCAAAAACATTCACTGCCCGAGGAGTTATCGGCACGGATAGTGACATTTTTCCATTCCATCAGTATTAATCTTCCTCAGTATGGCTGTTTTATAGGCCTGAACTCAGACAATGGAATGTGCTTTTCTTCCGTGCACGAGATTCTAAGAGTATTAATTGACGAGAAATTTCTGAAAAATGAAGGGCGTTGCATTCCTCATGAGAGATAGCAGAAATAAGATTCTAATAACTCGGGCTGGATGACCTCACTGGCAGGCATTACTCGAAGATGCATTATTCGGGAGTTGGAGAGAAGGAACCGTATTTTGTGAGCAAACATGCAGAACATAAGCTCTGACGTTTTAACAAATGGTCACCAAGAGTGTATGTCAATGTACGTCAAGATCCGGTGAGGAGTAATTACTAAAAGCTTTCTGACAGAGAGAACATCCTTGAATCACTGCCATCAGAGCATTATATACACACACACACACACACACACACACACACATACACAAATATATGAAGAGTTCATTTGCAAAAAAAATCATAATGAAAACACACAATTACTGAGAAATGTTAAAAACAGTTATCTGTTTTTGCAAATAAACTCTTCATATATACTAATATAATATATACATATATTTCATGAATAATAATAATAATAATAATACAATTGGTTTATATTCATATATAATATTTTTGGTCAATCATTTATACATATATATAGCAATAATAATAATAATGATAATAATCATGCTTCAATATTTATTCATAATTAAATAATTTTATATATATATACATACACACACTTTTTTAATAAAAATATTTATTTTTTATCATTTTACACACACGCACATTAAGTAAAAGTAATAATAATCTATTTTAAGTATTTTTTAAAAGCTTGTATATATGGTGATAATAATAATATTACTTTACAATAATCATTTATTAATAATAATTTCTAATAATATAATTTATTATACATGAATAAAATAATCATAAATCACAATATAATTGTACATTAATAAGAATATTTTTGATTGTATTTATTTATAAACACACACACACAAAAATATATATTGCATCTATATTTTATATTAAAATTTTACAATAATAGTACTAACAATAATATTAAAAAAATATTTATTAATAATAAGCTAATTTAACGCGAGTTTAAGAAATGTATGTATAAGCACTGTCAAACTAATTGTGATTAAGCGCACTATATATGTATGTGCATTGTGTATATTTATTATGTATAAATACACATACAGTATATATATTTTTTATATTTAGATATATTTTAAATATTTACGTTTATACATTTATATATTCATATTCTCATATTTGTGTTATATATATCACAAATATGAGCCAAAAAACATAGGGACAGAGAAGTGGTCTGCAGAACCACTACTTTATTGGAGATGTGTTGCTAATTACCTTTAAATTTCCACCTGTTGTCTATTCTCATATCTCATGCATGTGTTTGTATTTATACATACATAATAAATATACTGTACACAATATATACATATATTAAAAACTTCTATTTTGAATTGTTTAATCGTTTGCATATACATATTTTTTAAGGATGATGATATATAACATTTATCATAAGTATGGATGGCACGGTTCACCGTTCGGTTTGCTTGTCTCGGTTCGGTGCATGCATGCGTCGCACGGTTTGACTGTTCATGACATGCGCAATGTAG
>JAUMHQ010000051.1:2367262-2378666 GCA_032361165.1 Enteromius paludinosus
AAGCACAAACGCTTGGCGGTGCCCCCCCCCCCCCCCCCCCCCCCCCCAAGAAAAGCTTACTGCATTATAGTATCCTTATATTAAACACTTAAATCAGTGTTTAATATAGAAAGTTAAATCTTAAAATATATAATACAACTTTATTACTTTCCAAATACCCCTTTTTATTGTTTGACCGCAGCAGAAATGCATATTTGACAGCAAATTTGACCAAACAATGGTCACGTGTTCCAGCAGGGGTTTACTTTGTGCTAAAGACCGATTGCTGTGTATTATCTTGCTTGTTAAATTGTCAGTAAATAAATAAAATACCATACGTGGACATATAATATATCGTACATAATATATAGTCAATTGATTCGATTTTAAATTATGTACCTATAGCGCTTCCGCGAAGAAAAATAGTCCACTACAATGAACAAAACCGTGGTTTTAGCAACAATAGGAAAACACCAAGAATATGATTTACAGTAATATATTAACAATAAAGTTGTCTGAGATAATTTCAATGTAATAGGTTAAAGAGACTTAATATTTCAGTAGCTGCGAGATCGAGCGCGGAGTGATACGAGAGACACCAGTTTCAGTTAACCTGATGAAAATAGTAGCAAGGTAATAAGTTAGCATAAATTACATTACACGCTTTAGGTAATAAAGGTTTTTGATTACTTTTGACTTAATTCGCTTATTACATTAATTTGAATAGAATAATCATGTGGCCTGCTGTATAACCCAAGTAAAAATTCAATATGCTAACTATGTAGCCTAGTCAAAAAAGTAACTGTGAAGTATTTTTATTTATTTGATGAGTTCATTTATTACCAGAATCAAATGCTGAGCAGATACTGAGGTACATGAGTGTAAGTGTATTGTTTGAGAATCAGACCACATATTAGACCTGAGGTTGGTGCGTGTGTGTCTTGGCACGATTAAAAAGAATGGCTGAAAATTGCATTCTTGAACTCTGGGAAATAAATCAAGCAAACGCCATTGAAGGAAAATGAGGATTTATTTGTTCTACACATATGAGTCTGCTGAAACAGAAGTGCTCAAGTGCTTCACCTCAGAGTGCGAGCAAAATATCTCCTAGTATTTTCCCACGAATTGGAAACCGAGAGCAGTCAAATGTCGATTGCTTTGCCTGTAATTTGGTTACACAGGAGAGGTTGCCAGAATTTTTTGGTCTTTTGATCTGAGGGCCTTGCCTGCACTGTATTTGCCTGAAGAGCTCAGATGTTTACTTTTATAATGTGCTTTGGTTTATAACATCAGGGAAAGACCTCAGATGACCTCAGATATTAATATGAGTTCCTGAAAATATTAGCCGCTTGCCTTAACTTGCTCTAAGAAAGGGCATATCTGAAGATTGTCTCTCTCTATGGGAGTATATGAACTTGATTTAACCAGGACATCTGAAGCATCGAGAGTTTAACATCACAGAGAATTGTAGGTGAACCCCAGGGTGCTAATATCTGCTCTGCTTTATATCTCTCAGGATGTGATTTCACATGACTGTTCATCTCCAATGGCCTTATGATTGTGGATACTGAAGATTTAAACTGCAATAACTTACAAAGTGAGACGTTTTTACATTTTCTGCTATAAATGATGAACTGCACAAGCTATGACCTGTTGATTTTAATGCACAGAAGATGAAGTATGCAGCATCTCGGTTATCAACTCGGTGAACCGAGGACGTTACAGAACAATCTGTTAATTCTCCTTGATCTCTGAACTTCTCTCACATTGATCCTAAACCTTCCTGGCATTAAAAAGAGTGCGGCAGGATACAATGACCCTTTGGAAGTTGTTTTCCAGGGAGGAAGAACAATGTGCGTCTTACATTGCCAAAGAGACTGCATCTGTATCCAATCTAAACCAAATCCATCTGCTAATCATAAAAATAAGAAACCTGCATTAATAGGATAGTAAAAAGATACTGCATGCTTTAAGATTATGCACAAAGATTTCAAAATAACTTTGATCCACTTGAAAAACATTTAGAAGGTGCTTTCTTTTTTTTTATGTGTTTGTAGAAATAGAAAACTTATGCAAATGGGTACTTGCCATGCAACATATCTATACAAATAACAAAAAAAATCAATAAAAAATTAGGTTAAAAATATAAAAGCATTTAAAAGGTAAAGTGCAAACCTTTTTATTTTTTTAAGGAAATGCAATCACAGTATTTTAGCTTCGAAATTTACATTTAATGAAGGGTTACAATTTCTTCATAATTATTTGTGAAATTTACTAGCGGTTTTTGAGCTAAAATGGAAAAAGATCACAAAATTTGCTATAAAATACATAATTCATTTACAAATATATAAATTACTTCTATGTGAAGTATTATTTAACGTTTACTACTCATATCCATTCAAAACACACACATACCCAAAAGCTCAAACCCACAGGTGTTGATTCTCTGGTCCAATTCAGCTGAGATTCCCTGATTTACTTTCCTCTGCTGATTTAAAGAGTCTGTTAAGACCTAAAGCTTTTTCTGTGCCGAAGTGGATGTGCTGACTCAAGTCTCGATGACTGATGGTATATCTGTGCCGGTTTGCCATCTGCTTGGTAATAGAGGATACAGTGCCACCCAGATTCCTTCCCTTCACCTCCCTGTACTTCCTTCTCTAAACACTACTACATCTGTTCTCTCACAAAATGTGTTTTATTTCAGATTAAAACTATAGAACTTGACTTGTATCTTTTAAGGCTCCACGTGAGGCCTGCTGGTAAGTCTGTGTGACTTTGTTGCCCCCTGGCGTTGATTTAATGCTAGTTCAGTCGATGTAGTATAAATGCAGAACGCCATCTGCAGGTCAACACCTCAAACTGGGTATTCGATGCAGTTCCTGTGGCAATGACATTACTGCATATTTCAATCAAATATTTGATCTTTTAATGAAGGACTTCGATGTCCTAATTAACTTTTATTAAAAATTTAACTATTTTCTGTTTGTAAATAAGCGGGCAATAAAATAATCAAGCTCTTCACCCCAGGGTAAACAGTAGCTTTATTGGTTTCAATCAACACTGAATACGAAGCAAATATTTACACAGTTGATATGATATGATGTGAATATGAGGTTGTTCTATTATCTAATACCTCTCTACGGACAGCACACCGCTCACACATTTTAATCGCAGCAAATCACAATTTAATATCGCGTGTAAGCCACAGCTGGCTGACAAAATAAATGAATAATTTACCATAAAATAATGTTCAAGGTGATTCGAATTCAAACAAACAATATGAGCTTTCTATCAAGATGCCCCTTTATCATTTTAAAATATATTCAAATAGAAAACAGTTATTGTACCAACCCCAAAGTTTATAGGAGTAGCTCACCCAAAAATTTTAAATAGTGCTAAACATGTACCCACCCGCAGGCTATCCAAGATTTTGAGGAGGATTTTGTTTCTTCATGGGAACAGATTTGGAGAGATTTCATCACTTGCTCAGAAATGGATCCTCTGCAGTAAATCGAGTCCAAACAGCTGAAAAAAACATTGCAATTATACACAACACCACTCAAGTCCATTCTTTAACAGCTTGCAAAGTAAGAATAAAATCCAACTTTAAACTGTCGCTTCTAGCTAAAATATGAGTCCTCTATCCATAATGTTGCTTTCTGCAATGAAATCATCTGAATCAGGAGAGAAACATGCACAGACATGTTTGCAAGCGCAACCATTCAAGATTAGTTCTAAACAAACACGCGAGTGGATTTTAATACATTCTCAGAAATAAAGGTACAAAAGCTGTCACTGGGGTGGTACCTTTTCAAAAGTTTTGTACCTAAAGTGTACATTTTAGTACCTTAAAGGTACTAAAAGTGACAGCTCTTGCGCCTTTCTTTCTGAGAGGAGAACAGAAGATGGGTTTGTTCACTGGTGGAAGTGTTGTTATGTTGGCCATAAGCGGTGGTTTCAAGTTAAAATGCCTTAATGATGAATTTGTTTCTTACAAACACAAAGCTTTCACTTCACAAGACATTAACTGATGGACTGGAGTGGTGTAGATTATTTTTATCAGCTACAGTATTTAGAATCTCATTCTGACGGCACCCACTCACTGCTGAGCATCCATTGGTGAGCAAGTGATGTGATGCTACTCCAAATCTGTTCTGCTAAAGAAATCTCTGATGGCCTGAGGGCGAGTACATTTTCAAAATATTTTGGCTGAACTCATCCTTTAAATGTTGCATGGAAGCCAGCCGGCTGACAAGAATAAATGAATAATTTACCATGAAATGTTAAAGGTGATTAAAATTCAAACAAACAACATGAGCTTTGTTTTTTTCCATTGCCACTTTATCATTGGCAACTTCTTCTCTACTGTCCGGCATTAAAAAGCTTCTTCCTGCCCTCCATGCCTGACATTGCCTCCACGTTTTTCCTCCAGTCTGTGACCTCTTCCTTCTGATGGAGAGAAAATGCTTCAGTGAGACAGAAAGATAGAGATGAGAGAAACTCAAATGGTTGCACGGCCGCGGCGGACCGTGGCAACACGCATCAGACAGACAGACGGGGCGGTTTAAATGCCAACATTTCATCACGGCCGGGCCTTTAAAGAAATCACTTGATTTCTAAAATAACCCGTCTCTTTAGACACAGCACATCTGAGCGAATGAGCTGAAAGCACAGCCTGTACTAGCAGCCAGACGGCTCCTGGTGTCTCAAGTACACTTGTTATAGCGTGAGCTGGAGTGTTACCTTTTCTTCTTCCTTTTTAACTGTTTTGAGTTTGGCTTTGAAGTCAGCTTTCATGACTCTGGTGTCTGTGAGCGCTCCCAGCATGGCATCCGCCGACTTCTTCACCCTTCTCAAGTTCGGCCGCTTCATTTTTCCCTTCAGTTCATAGATCTTCTGGGTTAATGAGAGAATCTGGTAACGAACAAATATATCAGGCTGTATATCAAGAAAAGTACTGTAAAAATATTTAATATTTTCTGAGGAATATATAAGGGCATTTCTTTTAAAGAAATGAATGCTTTTATTTAGCAAGGACACATTAAATTGATCAAAAGTCACAGTACAGACATTTGTAAAGTTAAAAAGGTTTTCTGCTTCAAATAAATGATATTCTTTTGAGCTTTATATTCATGAAGGAAATCACATTTTTTACAAAATCTTAAACATTTTCCAAATTGGTAATGAGAAAGGTTTCTTGTACAAGAAATCTGCATATTAGAAATATTTCAGAAGGATCATGTGCATTTTATAATATATTTAAATAGAAATTGTATACATTTTTCACTATATCGCCATTTTTACTGTATTTTTGATCAAATAAAAACACAGCTAAAACTGTATATACAAATATAGCCAGTGACTTAAGACTGTTTTTTTGGTCCAGGGTCACAAATAAATAAATGAATGAAAGAATAAATACATTTTTCAGAAATGTGTATTATTAATATTATTTATGAGTTTAGATATTTAATTATTCAAACCAGACAGATTTCAAATCCAGTAAAAGAAAAAAAAATCCTTCTAGCCCCATGGTATATCATTTTTTTCATTCCTCATTTTTCATTTACACATACCTCTGCATCATTTCTGGTGACCTTTATATTGAGGTCATACCGCGCTTCATCCACAATGTCAATCTTGTGGTGCAAATCTCTACAAAGCTCCTGCAAAGACCAATGATGATACATTAACTCAAATCACTAATGCAAACACCATGAACACGAGTGCTTATGATATGTTGAGAGATGTTTTGGGACGCAGCCATCTGGCCCCAGTAACAGCTCTGGATGTAAATATCTGCCACAGTAAAGTGTTGCACCTGCAGCTCTTGGACCGACAAGCCTGAGAGTTTGAGGGGCGGCGCTCTCTCCCTCAGGGTGCTTTCTCTCTCCACTTCTTTCTCCTCTTTTTCTTTCACCAGCAAGCTTTCTGCCTTTTTCAGCAGTTTGCTCTGAGGGTCAGCCGAGGAAAAGGTGACAGAGGTGTCAGGTAAGTACAAAATACATCGCTCTTCACTTGTGTCCACTGACAGCACTGAACATTTACACACAATTTCAGTGGTACTTTAGCACCTGATTCACTAATGCAATGTACAAATGCAATTTACTAATGAAAATCAGCAGAAGGTACACACATACAACCATTTCTGAGTACAATTTCTAAATCACAATTGTCCATTCAAGTAATAGGCAGTTAAGGATACACACACATACACATATGTTCTGTTAATATGTTTTATGGGGACTCTCCATACACGCACACGCACACACACAGAGTTATCATACTGTAAATGTTTAGCTTTGTTGTATTGACCCACCTTTAGCTGAAGTCTGCGTGTTGCAGAATATTTAGATTTGGCCTTTTTCTGCAAGAAGAATGGGAGTTAAGCGGAGCTCATTATAGTCTGTGGCTCTGTTAAGACAGTCTTGAGCGTGGGTCTAATCTACACAGGCCGTGGTGCATGCATTAACTGCCTGACCTGATTACTGTTAGGATCTCCGAATCGAGGGCTCAGTAGCTCAGTGTAGTTTTAAGCAGAGCAGAGCAAACGTACAGTGCAGATTAGTTTTTAACATGCTGTTCGATGTCCTTACAGAATTACTGAGCAACTAAAAACCATTTAGAGCTGGATTAGGCTCATCCATTCAAGCGTTCACTGGACTTTAATATATAGAGATGCCACCACATGCACTGCTACTTTCAATCAGCATGGAAACTATTAAACGGGAAACAATTAGGAGGAAAAAATGAAAACTCTGAGGCATAGGTCTGGTGAGAAGTCACTTACCGGTCTGTAAAGACATTATTGCAAGTAAAAAGCAAACAACAAACACATTTAGAAAATTATTTTACATTATATAATTTATTATTATTGTTATATTTAAGAACTTACATAAGCAACAAATATTATTTCATATTAAGTAAATAAATAAATAGGGTTGTAATATGGAATATGAATTAAAAATGTGTATTATTGATATTATTTATGAATTTAAAAAAGACATTTAGTGACTACATTGTATTATTTTCAAAGCACCAACTAATAATTCATCATTAGTCTGTGTATTAGTATTTATTACTTTAATTTTTTTTATTTATTACATAAGTAACAAATAATTCATTCAAGTCTGTGTATTATTATTTGTTATTTTAATGTAATTATTTTTAAAAATGACTTAGTAGTAAGAAAATATATAAATAGACTTATGTATTGATATTATTTAAGAAATATAACTGGAAAGACTTCAAATCTGGTAAAAAAGAAAATAAGCAACTTGGTTATTAGTTGAAAAACATTTAGCAAAATCAACTTAAAATTTCCATTTATATTTTGATTCATATTTTGATTCACTTAATACTATAGTTTTATGTTTTATATTTTAATTTTACTTAAATTTGTAGTATTTTTTTGTTGTGTGTTGTGTAATTTTAGTGCATCCTTTTAAACTCAATTAAAATGAGAACTGTTGCATAAATAAGTTCCAAGAATAATTACAAGTAACGATTTCTTGTGCTTTCATTTCTTCAGTTCTCCATTTGGTTTTAATGAACTAATAATAATAATAATTACCCTGACTCACAGTTTGTAAATAAGCCGTTTTGTAGAAGTATGACATTGACAGGGTCGATAGTCTAATAAAGATAACACTCACCCTTCAGACATGACTGCAATACACTATGTGACCTGAAAGAGAGCCAAAATAATTGTGGTCACTATTCATCACTTCATCATTCATATCTGCACACGTCAGGCATCACTAGTCAAATGCCAAACAACTGTCACGGATTAAGAGTGACGCCACAGTCAAGGGTTGCTCCTAAAAAAGCGTGTTTAACTGCATTAAAGCAACCCGCCGTCCTTTGACATCAAAAGCTACAGATCCACTAATGCAATTCCAGTATGCAGACGGTTCACGGCACTGCACCGGACATTGGGTCTGGCTTTAATACTGGTCATCGCAGAGACTCAAACACGGAAGAACCGTGACCTTTACACTGAAAAAAAGCCATCTCTCTGTGTGCATCCGTCGTTTTTCTCAGCGTCTTCAAAGATACATTCATTATGACTCATGGTTCAAAGAGATCGGGGTCTCGACATTGCGGCCCCGTGAAAAAAACAGTGACCTTGACGATCTCACTGAACGCTGTGAGCAGGGGTTAATGGGGTTCCTATGGGAAAGTGGTGCTGAGGGATGAATTTAATGGCAGAAAGCATGTGGATAGGACTCTAGACTTTGTTTTGGTGTGAATTCATCCCTGTGATGCCACAATGTCTGAGAACTGTTATCTAGTGAGGATAAATCTGGTGCATGGAATGAATCTGGATTTCATAATATATAATATATATATATATATAATCTGAGAGGAATATTGGTTGTAAATGACAAACACTCGACAGCCTGTTGGCTTTGGTCCTGCGAATGTTAACAACCTTGATATAACTGCCGTGGCTTTGGCAAGAAACAGTCGAGCCATTGACCTGACATTCATTCTTTAGGACTTACACGTGACAATACACAGGAGGGAACTGTATTTTAGTAATTTTGCAAAAAAGTAATATTTTTACTCCTTAGAGTTGAATTTTGAACTAGAAATTTTGCAGTTTTCCCTGACTTAAATCCTGACTTCTCCTACAATACTTATTTGGTTTACGCTTCAAATTATCTTCTGTACTTAATTAATCTCAAACGAAGCCCAATGTGAAATGTAATTAGCCACCACTATGACAGATTTATACCACACTTTTTTTTTAACCTTCACTGAGAATATATCTTGCATTATAATAAATTAAACAATTGGAAAATAAAAATAAAATAAATAAATTGTTGATTACGTAAATTAGCAGATTGATAATAAGAATAATAAGAATAAGAATAATAAAAAAAAATAATAATAAGAATAATACACACACATGCACACACATACAGACACACACACATATATATATATATATATATATATATATATATATTTTTGTTTTGATTTTATTAATTACCTTTTTTACCAAAAAAATAAGTGTAATTAGCCACCACTATGGTCAGTCACCAAAAGTGTAATTTGTAATTTTAATTAATAATTAATCATTTAATTTTGAATTCATAATAAGTCCTAGTTTCACTTTTTATATAGGCAACCCAGACAATATATGCATTAAAATAAATTAGATCCATATATAAATATAATTTATGATAAATAAATAAACACATTTAATGAACTATTTATGAAATCAATTGAATAATGCCATCAGCTTTTATTTATACATAATATATATGTATAGATGTGTGTGTGTGTGTGTGTGTGTGTGTGTGTTTAAATAAATGCATTTACATTTTGCCTAACAATAAATAAGTAAATACTCTTGTTTATGATGGTGCAAAGCCACAACACCTGGTCATCTCTGACAGACAGGTGGGACAATACACTGGCAGTATCTCACACAATATACAGTTACAACCAAGTCCATCCAGAATGTCATTCCAGTCATGCCCTGTCATTCCCCTTATGATATCCCACACTATTAATCATTAATCTTTCTGAAAACATGCAAAAATAAACAAAAATTCAAGCAAAGGAAGTGAACAACCCTTCCATTTTCTCAAATCAAAAGACTCTTCAACCGCTCTCTGCTCTCTAACTTAAAAGACCTCTGAAGAGGACCTTTGATTTTCACAGCAGACATGGTTAGACATGATGAAAAAAAAGCATCGATACAGGGCTCTTACCTTTGAAGAGCAGATCAGGAGCGTGAAAAGAGGAGTGAAGGTACAGAGAAAGACGGCGTAGTGTGATTTTCAATGATTGATCTGTGCCTCACCTCTCACATGTGAATGGCCAACCAAAATAACCCAGAGCACAGCGCCTCCCATGAATGCCAGCTTTTGGCACACCATTCTTCTGGAACTGGAAAAAACACAACATTACAGCACAGAAAATGCTTCAGACGAATTCCCACACATTAGAATTCATATATTCAGGTGATTAAGATTCCCACGGCCACCCCAAAGACAACAAAGGCTCCGGGTGTCCCACGGTCAGATATAAATGCACATAATTGTTTAATTGAGCATTTTATGGTCTCACGCTACGCTCGGAGGCCTGAATTTCAAATGAGAGTCCTAGTATTCAGTCGAGCACGGCATTAATTACAGGTGAACATCACCTCGAGACTGCTGGGAAGACTGTGGAAATGGATCATAGCATTTAAGTCATAAAAACAGGGAGAAAGAGGCACATTTATCTCCATATCGGGGCCAAGAGGGCGAGTTTCGGTCTAAAAGCCTCAGATCGATAAACGCATGACCCCCGTAATGCATCAAAAAAGGTTTTATGGTTCAGTGAAGGACTACGTGGTAAACCTGGTTTGGCTTTTGCGTACATAAAGAGGGGACGGTGGAAGGACATACACCTTCGGTGGAATCTGGAGTATGAAAGCGGCAGCTGTCGACAGGCACTGAGAGATGAACACAAGCGTCCCATGACGCATCGCTCATGCGCTTTTGTCTGCGCTGCGGTGCAGTGAATACATGTGCGCCGCAGCATGTGCCTCCGGTGGCGTTTATTTTTAGGAGGACTGGTTTTCACTCATTGCTATCACGCTCTTCACTGTCATCGCTGATAACGGGACCCCAGCCCTCAAACTCTCCAGGATAATAACGGGTAATGACCTAAGCTGCTAAATGAAAGATCGAGGGTTCAAACAATGCAAGAATAGAGCTCGTAATCCAGAAAAGAAGAACGTGTCGAGATGAAGTTTGAATGTTGGCTTGTCAAAGCATTGATTGGATATTCAAGGTTAGATTGGTCTGATGTAGTTTGAGGTGTTCTGATATCTTGTTTACACCTGGTTTTAACTCTTTCCAGCCACTGTCAGCATTTTTCATCATTTTCACTATATTTTCATGGCCCCAAGAATATTTTGTTGCATGAATATCTGAACATTCATTATGTCAAATAAAAAAAAAAACAGAGTCCAGAGTGATGCTGGACCACAAAAACCAGCCATGAGTTCAAATTTTTTGAAAAAGAGATATTTATAAATAATCTGAAAGCTGAATAAATAAGATTTCCATCAATGTGGATCAGACAATATTTGGCCAAGATACAACTATTTAAAAGATCTGGAATCTGAGGGTGCAAAAAAATCGAAATAATGAGAAAATCACCATTAAAGTTTTCCAAATGAAGTTCTTAGCAATTCATATTACTAATTAAACTAATCAAAAAGTTTTAAAGGAAAACTGTATTTACCTAGGAATGGTTGAATAATAACAGTTCAGTACATGGACATGACATACTGTGAGTCTCAAACACCATCATTTCCTACTTCTTATAGAAATCAAGTGTTCGCAAAAGACGACACAACACAGACTGTTTCGTAACAGTCTAGAGGCGTAATAGTTACGCTCACCACATTTGCATATCC
>JAUMHQ010000051.1:2378766-2396258 GCA_032361165.1 Enteromius paludinosus
ACTGAAATGAGCAACGCTGAGAAACAGCCAATCAGAGCAGACCTCCTCATTACTATTCATGAACATTCCAAATAAGGTAAAAACAGACTGTTTCATTCTAGGGTCAAATTCTAGGGTTGTAAATGGCATTTTTTCCCCTTACCTAAGCTACATACCTTCTATGTACATATCAGAGAACAATTTAAAATATTCTCTTAATGTATTCTAAGGCACCTTTAACATATTTATGGTAGGAAATTTACAAACTATCTTCACGGAACATGACCTTTACTTAATATCCTAATGTTTTGTGACATAAAAACAAAATAGATTTTAACCCATAAAATGTTTTTTTGGCTATTGCTCCAAACATACCCCAGCGACTTAATGAAAGGATGAATGGTTTTGTGCACCAGACTCAAATATTTAAACTACAACACAACATTGTAACACTTTAAAATAGGCAACACTTATTTATTATTAACTACAACTTTTCCTAATTTCCAGCTTATTAATAGTTACTGAAGTAGTTGTTAAGTTTAGGTATTGGGTAGGATTAGGGATTCTAGTAATAAGCATGCTAATATGCAGCTAAGATACCCAAAACACTTTATACTATCAACAAAAAAAAAAACATATTTAATAAAAACAAACACATTTAAAAGAACAGGTGTAAACAGGGCTTTAGTGATTCTTACTGTACAGTAGTTGTAATTGTAGCAGCTGGGTGGTTGTTAAAGTGGTCTGGATGGTTGCTATGGTCTTGCTATGAGTTCTTTCTAGAAATGCACACATTTACAATAATTTGCTCACCGTTCAACTTTTTTATAATCTTCTAAACCCAATGAAAAACTGTATGACTCTCTATCTTAACATCATTTTTGAGTTATAATTTGCAAAATTAGCTTGGTTGCCAAACAGTAGGATTCTGTTACGGTATTTTTTGTAATACAGCCCCAAAACACCCATACTGAGTTCACATACTGTATGTGTTTCACATACTATAATACTTTTATTCAGCCTTAAATTGATCAAAAGTGACAGCAAATACATTAACAAACTGTTCTTTAAGTATTTTGGACTATTCAAGAGTCCTGAATAAAAATCATCATGTTTTCCACAAAAATATTTATATTTCTGAAGGATCATGTGACACTGAAGACTTGAAGTAATGATGCTGAAAGTTCAACTTTGGACCAAGCAATAAATTGCATTTTAAAATCTATAAAAATAAAAAGCAGTTGCAATAATATTTCACAATATCGCTGTTTCACTGCATTTTTCTATCACATAAATGCAGCTTTGGTATGCAAATCCAGCAAACATCATTAAGATCTCGTCTGGAACTTTAGAGAAGAAAAATGCGAAACGACTGTAACTTTCCAGAAGAAAACAAAAGCAGTGGACTTGAACGAGAGTACATTTGCTCTCCATCTCGCTGCTGTCAAGAAGAAACAATTAGAAGATCTCATTTGTTTCTTTCCTAGGAGAATATACAAACCCGAGATCTGTTTACATTAATTTATCAGCTCTTATATGCGTGTTCCTGGATGAACACAAATGAACGTAGTGTTTTTCATCTACAAAACGACAGAAAAGCTCAGCAGCGAACAGATTTGCAGCAGAAACAATATTGTGCTCCAAGAAATGTTATTACGGTGCATTAAAGTGATTTCTTACTCTTGGTTTGGGTAATAATGTCAATACAAGCCCACTCTGGGATTGCCCCACTCATTATGATAATTTTGCGCATGGCTTCTTAACCAACAGCATAATAATCCATCCAAACTATCATTAATGCACAGAATAATTCCCTTTTAAGTGACTCCAAAATAAGGGCCCTTTCGCTGCCAAGTATATTTCACGAATAATGTTCAGCTTGAACGTCCTGGAATTGTTATGGCCCTTTTTTATCCCACCAACACATTATCAGACATGAACCTAAAATAATCAGCTGCTCATTCCGGCTACTGCTAATTTGCCTGCTTAATGATGTAAATTAACACCCACGCCACACACACACACACACACACACACGTCATGTGGTTCCCGTTTTAATTACATTGGATTTGCATAACGATTTCCCATTAAACGATTCCCCAGCGACTCTACGCAGATTGGGAAAATTGCTCTCAAATGCCCACCCCATTAGCATCGAGGCTGACGTCACTCCCTGTCCATCACCGCCGGCATACACTTGCCCAAAACAGGCCTATCCCGAGTGACGGAGTGGCTCATGGGTAATGAAGTCGCTAATCACTTGTAAGCGAGCGGGTTAGACATGGATGGGACGGGAGGGTTTTCATGCTCCAAAATGTCAGCGTGCAGGAGGTCTTGATAAATCCACTTCTAACGCGTATGCCGTAACAAATCACTTGCAAAATCCAGAACAGGCAGTAAATCATAGCGGGTGAAACACCCGAACAGCAGCAGTGAGTCCATAGGCTCGCATATTAAACACCCGAGATTGGTCTTCAGCCAAGGAAATGCCACCCAGCAGTATCTGTACAGTATAAAAAGATTCTGGTTGCAAGTAAAACAAAGATTACTGAAGTGCTACTATACAGTACAGTTAACTAAAATAACTAAAAGCATAAAAAATACCTGAAATGAACTAGGAATTAACTAAAATATATATATACTAAAAATGACTTTTTAAAGCTATTTTTCTGTGAAATACTAAAATGACTAAAACTAGACATTTAAAAATGATAAAATAATTAAAAAACATAACACAAATTATAATAGTATCTCAATGACACTAAAGCATTGCTGGAACTGAAAAAAAAAGTAAAATATGAACTATTTTATTTCAGTTGGCTGTCAAAGCAACATCATTTTTTACAGTTTAATCTGACATACAGAAAAAAAAAATACTTACTAAATTACTAAAATGAAAATAATTCACAGCAAAAAAACATAGAACTATAAAAATAACTAAAACCACACAACAAAAATACTAAACCATTAAAATGAAAATGAAAACAATTCTAAAAAATGACTAAAATGACAAAAAATTTTAATTAATAAAACTTCAAATTTAAAATAAAAAACATAAAATGTAGTATAACTAATATAACTGCTATTTAATCTGCACCACATAAAGTGTCTAGTATATTTTAAAATGTAGCATTTCTGTTTTAAGTCAGCTTTCTCAAGATTCAACTAGTTTAACTTTTAAACTAGTATTTATAATATGTGTACATATTGTTTTTAAAAACTGACTATATATTGACTAATATTGAAAACTTGACTACAACCATGGTTTTCAAAGAATACAATTTTTACTTTCCAGTATGTAGCTAAAATGTACTGTTGCCAAATATTGTCAAAATGACTACAGCCAGACAACCAACTATTTCGAATCTAGGATGTATTTCTTTTTAGCACGTACTAGAATGGAGTCCTATTTATTTGGCACTACAAATATGTTGCATTATTTGAGCAAATACATATTACTTCTGTAATGTCAGTGATCTCTTAGCATGCAGGAGGTCGTAATGAATCCACAAATTACCAACCACATGTAAAATCCTAAACAGACTGTAATGGGTGAAACAGCTGAACAGCAGCAGGGAGTATAAATTTATATCAAACACCCAAGGAGACCTTCGGCCAATGAAAATGCCACACAGCGGTATCGTTTAGATCAGGAGCGCCGCTGAAGAACGGGGTACGGTTAGCAAGATCCATTGCATTCCGCTCGAGTGATCAGAGAAAGCTGCGGATGGTGTCGCTGCTCTCTGCGGGATGCGAGCGAGCGGTTAGCCTTCGGGATACTCGCTCAGTTTCTGTCTTTACCCCAGCTCTCAGGGGGGAGTCGACTGTTTAACACGGATGAGAGCACCCGTTCCCAGGGCAGAGAGAACATGTTTTTCTTGATAGGAGACAGAAGCGAGAACTTGTTGCTGTGTTTTGACATGCTTTTTTTCTGGTAACTCATATTCAGGGTGTTTATCTGAACTACGGCGTTTTCAAACAATCTCCCGGCCTATCATGAGGAGCATCCGGGGTTGTGTTTTCCCTCCTGTGGAATCAGGAACGGCGTTTATCTGACCTCAAACAGCCCCAGTGTGACAGGACCAAACAAACATCAAACACACACATATATACGCACTGGGCTCGACTATCAAATATTTAGCTGGAGCTGCACTTGATCATTATGCTAAAGGGATGTGAGCTATTGAGAGAAACATCTGCCCTTGATCCACTGGAGAATAGCTTTGAGAAAAATGTGGACCAGATGAAAGAAAATGCACTTTTCCCTTATGATACCTGCAAATACACATTGAGCACATGGAGTTTCATCATCGGTGGGAGCGCTAAACCTCAAGAACTGGAGGCTGACTGACAGTAAAGGGACTTGATTTCTAAAACGAATATTTTGACAATGGTAAATGTAGTGCTGGAATGATAGGCAGACAATAATGCTAGCACACGTTCATAACGATACTAATCTGCTTCACATGAAAACAGTTACATTTGTAGAAAGCATAATCTCAAAATGAGACTGAAATAAGCCTATTAGTTTAGATCCATTTTAAAAAGTGTATGTTAAAGTTTTTTATGTTACAATACTGTAAAAACTTATCCATCTCTTTCAAGTTCTAATAAAAAATTATAATAAAATTGGCTTGAATTATATTAAACTGACTTTAAAAAAATCAAGTTGAAATTAATTAGATTACTAAAAGATTGAAAAAAAGTTCCTATGACTTATTTTTATTTTTACAGTATATATATATATATATATATATATATATTTAAATAAAGATATTAGGTACAATATTAGACAATGCTAAAATATTTATTTAATACAGTTCTATGTAGCAAATGTGCATATTTATTAAATTTCTATAATTAAAAAAAAGTCTATTATTATTATTTAATACTGGTATGATCTGTGTGCTATTTGCAGTGTTTATTATTAATATTTTCTCAGCGTAATTATTGTTAAAATGCATTAAAACCAGTAAGGGTCACTTTGCAAACATTATAAAAATTATTAATTATGATAATAGTAATTAGGAAAAATGATTATTATTTAATAATTTAATAATAACAAATTAAACCTAAATAATAAAAGTATAATAATAATAATAATAATAATAATAATAAAATTGTATTAAAAGGTATTATCAGTTATTATTAGTAGGAGTATTATTTAACAAAATCACACATATATACAGTAATTCATTAATAGATAAATGGGATTTGAATTATATTTTGAACACTGAATAGGAAATGTCTCTGATTTCCATTTCTAAAATCTGGTCACCATAACATGTGGTCACTCTGATTAGTGCCTGACCACACTGTGCAAAAATATTGCATGGAGTGAAGAAAATAAATAAATAAATCAAGCAAACTAAACGCCACAAATGGTAACCAAAAGCATTATAGTTTCAAGGTTTGTCTTTTAGCGCATACAGCCATAGTTTCAGATCACAAACCATTCAGTCCAAGTGCTTTAAATTACATAACATTCTACAGCAGTGAAAGTGAATCATCCCTCTTGTGTTCATATTAAGGTTCTCAAACAGTAACCCTGTATCACAATCCAACACTAGGGGTCAGAGTTTGACATATTTGCACAACAGTGCACTGAGCACAACAACATCTACAATAAAACCTGGACAAATCTACAGTATAACATTTCCATTTATCTCAGTCTCATCCCAAGCCTTTTACCAGCAGCTATCCTGAGTCAATATATAAGTCAAATATAAGTCACCTAATACAGCATAAAGAAATGATGGTTTATATGCATGTGTGTATATACATATACATGGTTTACTGTAAAAGTATAGATATGGTATCTACATTGCAGCTCATCAGCTGAACACTGTTAAAGATTAGCAATGAAAATATCATCAAGATTCAGCTTAACAACTGTACAGTAACAAAAAACACTGCTGTATGCCTTGAGAATAGTAATTTAGAAAAGTATATAGTAAACTATGGGGATCTGAACTGAAGGCATTCATTTACAAAGCAAACATTTGAAAGCACTGTGAGAATTAATTGTGTGCAGATTGTTACATCAGTTCATTTGAGATTTTTTGAGCCACTGAACCTTGTTGCATGTGGTCTACTAACTTGGATTTCCATGGAAACTGAAGGCAGCTTCACCCTGTTGTGTCTGATGGCTGTCTTCAGAAGGAGCTGAGGGCAGAATGACTCCTGTTCCTTGCACTGCAAACCATTTAGGACCTTTCAAAGAAAGAGCACATATATTCACACCTTTAGTTGAATATCCATAACTATTTTGAATAAAAAACACAAGCATTTGTGCTCAGTTAGTTGTATGCATTGTAACTAGTATGTACCAATATGTACCATGTGTTGTATGTAACTAGTTTGTAGTCTACGGCTACTTAGTACTACACTGGGTTAGAGTTAAAATAGAAAAAAAACATCAATTTGTTAGGTAAAATAAATGTTAACTAAAAAAACAAAACAAATTAGATACAAAAATAAAATGAATGAATAAAATTAATTCAATTTATAAAATAAAAAATTTAAACAATTAAATATGAGATGTAAAAAGTACAAAATGTATTTAAAATAATTAAAAACATTAATATATAGACTTTTTAATATTAAAAGAAATATTCTAAAATTTAGAATATAAATACAATCTATAATAGTATCTTTATGATGCAATGAAGCATCTGCTACATTACATTTTTTTTAATGCACAGTATTTTGTTTTTTAAAGTTGATTTTCCAAAAATGCAAATACTTCTTTCTAGCATATATTTCCAACTGCACGTAGATTGTACTAACACTAAAGCCCTTCATAAAACCATTCAGGACACTGAGTTTGCTCTTTTAAAAGTTTTCAAAATGATATTTTAATGATCACAGACGCTGGTGATTCCATGGCATTAGTTCTGTTAGATTTGAGTTCAGCTTTTGACTTCTCGGATCAGAGGATTCTTTTATCTAGGCTTGAATGCTCAATTGGGATCCCAGGTACAGTCTTGAAATGGTTTCAAACTTTTCTGTCAAATAAAAGTTTTTTCATGTCAGTTTAGGTGTCCATTCAACCTCAGTGACTGAACTTACGCGTGGTGCGCCCCAGGGATCGATTTTAATACCATTATTATTTTCATTACATATAGGGTTCAATTATGAGTAAATATTGGGTGTTGTACCACTTTTATTTTCAAATGATCCAGCTGCCTGTCTACTCATGGGTGGCTGTACATATCACACTAATCCTATGTTCTTGGCATTTGCTGCCAGTCCAATGCTGAATTGACTACACATTTCTGTTATTCGTTTACAAATATATCTCTGACTTAATTGTTCCTTCTAGGTCACTTACTATAGATCCCTGTAGCACTTCATGTCTCTTGTTTGCTGTCTGTCACTGTTTAGTTTTGGTTTCGTTTTTGCTCTTCCTGTTTTTCCTAATTTGGTCATGTTCCTGTTCTTGTTTAGTTAATTAGTTACCCGTCCCACCTGTGTTCCTCACCTGTCCTGGTTTCTCCCTAATGTGGTCATGTTTAAAAGCCCGTTTAGTTTGTCTTGTCCTTTGTCTGATTATCAAGGTTACTTTGCTGTGTACTGAATATGTTTTCTTTGTGCTACCCGTCTGAAATGAAACTTATTTTACTGGAGTATTCACACAGACTGTGACAATCCCAAAACGGTCATCTTTTTTTTTTTGCCTGCAACACAGGGGAGACAGAGCCTTTGCTATGGCTGGCCCTAAGCTGTGGAACAGCCTGACATTACCTGTCAGAACTGCTTCTACGTTAGATGAATTCAGATCCATGTTTTTTTTTTTTTGCTTTTAAATCTGTATGCTGCTTTTATTTATCTTTCTAAACTTCTTGTACAGGACTTTGGGCAACTAAGGTTACTTTTAAATGTGCTTTATAAATAAAACTGAATTGAATTGAACACTAAAATGTACTGCACGCTTGCATTAATTATTTCACCAAATACACATTATATCTTAGCATTAGTGTACTACTAACAAGTATGTAAATAACCAGTGCTGTATAATCGAAGAATGCACAACAATCAGCATGCACTGCTACAAATACAATACTGTTTTGATTTCCAAGATTACTAAAGGATTTTAAATGATAAAAGCAGAGTGCTACTTTTTGGCATGTACGTACAGTATGTAGCTAGATTGTACTATTCCCAAATATGTATGCACTTTTATTTAGAATGTTCAACTATTTAGTAAGTACTAGTATGGACTGCTGTTTAGTTACTACAGCAAATACACATTACCCCAACTATGTACTTATCAAGTATGTATATAACTAGTACTAACAATTAGCATGTACTGGTATTTAGTTTACGTTACAATTATGTATGACTGTTTATGCTTTAACACTAGAATGTAGTACTAATTAGTATGTAATAGTAAAGACTACTATTTAGTTGCCACTACACATAGCTTACATTAAATCAGCAAATACAAATACTTCTAGGTACTCCAACTTGTGTACTGCTATCAAGTATGTCCAGAGTATGTACTAGAAAATATGTAGTACTTTCTAGTATGTTTGTAACTAGAACTATTTACAAATATGGACTACAACCAGTATGGGCCTCCTATTTTGTTGGCACATCAAATAGCCTGCATTATTTAGGAAATATGAATTACTTCCAGTATTATAATGAGTTTACGAGTACAGTATAATCAGGTCTCTATATGCTTATTTTTTTAAGAATGCACAATGCTATTTAGTTTCTGCCACAAATAGTATGTACTGTTTAACTTTTTTTAGTCTCAAAAGGATACAGGTGTGTTACTTTCTAGTATGTATGTATACAGTACAACCAGTATGCACTACTACTATTTAGTATGTACTAGTATGGACTACAGTTTAGTTAGCACTACTAATAGCTTGTATTACTTTTGCAAATACACATAAATACTGTATATAATGTATATAACTCATATTGTTTGTTATACTTTAAGAATGCACAACAATGTACTGCTATTTAGTTTACACTACAACAACAATGCACTACTATTTAGAATGTACTTATACTACTATTTATTGCCAGCATGGACTGCTATTTAGTTGCCACTACAAACAGCTTGTTTTACTTTAATAAACATATTTTTAAGTACTACAAGAATGCATACTTTCAAGAATGCACTATTGGTATTGGCATGTACTGCTATTAAAGTAGCATGCCCAATTTTGCATTACCTTTTGATTGAACCTGTCCTTGTTCTTGATCGATTGCTCCTGCCTGCTGTTCTGCTGAGTGTTTGTTGAATGTTTGTAGCTCGAATATGTAGCTTGTGTTTGTTGTTTTTAAGTTGTTTAAAGTGATAACTTATATTTCCTATATTATATATCAAGAATATATGATTGCTGTTCGTTTGTTTTTAATCTAAAAACCGTGAGTGCAGCTCATTGGCTTTCATTTGCCGGTTAGCTTTTCATTCACGTCTATTATTCTTTTCTTTTCTTTTTTTCTCGCTCCATTTCATTTATCATTCGCTTTTTTTTGTTATTTGCTCTGTCTGACAGAAACGTGGCTAAAACCAGATGAATACATTACTTTAAATGAGTCTACACCCCAAGATTACAGCTATAAAAATGAGCCACGTCCAAAAGGCAATGTAGGTGGTGTTGCTACAATTTATAGCAAAATTCTCAGTATTTCTCAGAAGGCAGGCTTTAAATATAATTCGTTTAAAGTTATAGTGCTGCATGTAACAATATCTAGAGAAACATGTGATAAATCCCCTGTGATGCTTGGACTGGCTACTGTATACAGGCCACCAGGGCATCATACAGGCTTTATTAAAGAGTTTGCTGATTTTCTAACTGAGTTAGTACTGGCTGCCGATAAAGTCTTAATTGTTGGTGATTTTAATATCCATGTTAATAAAGAAAAAGATGCGTAAGGAACAGCATTCTTAGACATTTTCAACTCTATTGGGGTCAGACAGCACTTATCAGGATCTACTCATTGTCGAAATCATACTCTAGATTTAGTACTGTCACATGGAATTGATGTTGATGGTGTTGAAATCCTGCAGCAAAGTGATGATGTATCAGATCATTATTTAGTATTGTGTAAACTCCATATAGATAAACCTGTACATTCTGCACCTTGTTACAAGTACAACCATCACTTCTACCACAAAAGACTGCTTTATAAGTAATCTTCCTGATTTATCTAAATACTTCAGCACGTCCAATAGCGCAGAAAAGCTTGATGATGCAACAGAAACCATACAAATAAAACAGTATGACTCTGTGGTATAATGAGCACATTCGCACCCTAAAGAGAGCAGCCCAGGAAATGGAGCATAGCTGGAGGAAAACAAAGCTAGAAGTGTTTTGTTTAGTTCGGCGGGCAAATATGCTAACTAACAGAAAAGCAGGGCTAGATCTGATTACTTTTCTTCTCTATTAGAAGAAACATACATAACCATCGGTATTTATTCAATACAGTGACTAAATGAACAAAAAATAAAGCATCAATAGGAACTGACTTTCCCCAAGATCACAGCAGTAATGAGTTACTTATAGATTGTACAGTAATATTTTACTTCCTAGATTAATACTATAAGAGATAAAATAGGAACTGTGCAGCCATATATATACAACACCATATAGCTATATAAATAAAAGTGACTGATTGATTGTGTACTATGGCAATTGAAAGGACATCCAGGGAGCGTTCACGTCATGACTGCATCCTACCCGGGGTGACTCTAGGTGCTGAATGACCTCAGCGTTGACCCTTAGACCAGAGGAGTGAGCTAGGCTGTCGGATTGGGTTGACTCCAGCACCCCTTATGGCCATGCGGATCCAGTCAGGTGCTGTGTTCCGTCATTGGGACTGATCGAGCATGAGACGGCCAAGAAACGGTCCACTGAGCCGCAGATACCTCAGACGGACAAGGTCACCAAAGGGCAGCTGCACGACAGACGAACCATCACCATCTCACAGTCTCCAGAGCTGACATCAGTAATGCTTCTCACATCAGGAGGCCAGAAAATAGAGAATTAATTACCTGTTTAGGCACCATGCTGTAATAATTGCAGCTGAACTTGGATTTCGGGTTCAGATTTTGTTATTACTTAATGTTAAAGAAAGAGGGAACATGTTAAAAAGGTTTTGTATTTCATAAAATAACTGCATGTTCTAAGAGAGTACATTATACATCTGAAAACACATTTGGGAAATTCACATATCGTTGAGAAAGGGAACTGGCACCAATTAGCTTATGACCCTGAATAAATTACTTTTTGCATTGATCTTGCTGATTAGAAAGCCTCTCATCATAAACCAGACCGCATCCGACATCAGATGGCCCGTAGTTTTCACACCATAAACCCACAACAGAATCAATGCACTAAAAATACATCAATAATTGTGTAAAATAAAAACAGATACCGCCTTCACAGTCACAATGTTGTGCTTACAGGGCATAGTGGAAACCCTTGTTGTTGTGTGGTTTCTCCTTGCTTTTTTCCCTCAAGCCCTGGTGATGTCCTAATAGAGGGGTAGGAGGCAGATGTCAGTCATGAAGAGGGGCCTGATAATTAGCTGGGGCCTCCACTGGCATGCCTGCTCGGGCGGCGTTCTCCTGGGCTTCAGGTGGGCTGTGAATCTCCTCATTTGTCTGCTTCAACCTGTCAGAGGAGAAACTCCAAACACTGTTTTATTATAGCCAAGAAAGTTCCATGTTCACAAAACTCATGGGACAGATTTGGACTCTTCCTATTATACAATACGGAATCCTCCTTAAAAGCAGAGTAGTTTTGTTAACACATTACAATAAGGTTTGATTTGTAAGCATTAGCTAATGCATGAGGTATCATCAACAAACAATGAGCAATTATTTGAATAATAAATACATTTAAAATAAGTGCTGCAAATCTGTTCAAAACAGACATTTCAGACGTTTTTGTTTGTAGGCAGTAAGAACTAAATGCAGTTGGCCTTGCATATAATATAAACGATACAATACAAAAAAAACAAAAAAAAACGTGGAAACATTTAATTGATTTATTCTAAACAATACTGAAAAAGCTCATCATGTGCATTAACTCATTTGTTAAATGCACTGCAAAAGGGCTTATCTTACTTAGTATTTTTGTCTTGTTTCTAGTCAAAATGTGTCTAAGAACTCTTAAATTAAGACGCATTTACTACATTTTGTCATTTTGAAAAAAAAAATATTTTTTTGGTCAAAAATCTAAAGATTCTTATATTAAGATGC
This sequence comes from Enteromius paludinosus, assembly GCA_032361165.1. Classification (NCBI taxonomy): domain Eukaryota; kingdom Metazoa; phylum Chordata; class Actinopteri; order Cypriniformes; family Cyprinidae; genus Enteromius; species Enteromius paludinosus. Next base: position 2,390,975 of record JAUMHQ010000051.1, read on the forward strand.
ATTATTTAAAGATGACATAAGATATTTAGTCTTTTTTCCTTTAGCTTAAAACAATATTCTGCCTGTTGCTTGTGTAGTTAATGCTAGAAATTGCTAGAAAAAAAGAGAAAACTAATTAAGATAAGCCTTTTTTGCAGTGTTTGCAAATTCTTTTTTTACTTTTCCTCACTGGAAAGAATTGGTGCAAAAGATTCACTCTTCGAAAAATCTGATTACACAGGTTTCTCTGCATGTAGTTGATTCACCAAAAAATATTTTGTTTTGGATGTCGGCCTAGTTGCACTGCATGTAAGAACAGGCTCATTAGACGAATGCAGTGCTAGACTTTGACCATGCAACATTTTTACAGAGTCTGCAATGGAGGTAAACAACGTATTACTCAGCAGTGTCTTTTTAAAAACATAATTCGACATGCAATACAGTACATCCAAAGTGCAAAACCTCTTCTTCTACTGCAATGCTGATTGAAAGTTTGCGTTCTTTTAATTCACCACACTTATAATGCAATGAAATTTGAATGAGCTTGCATGTATGGCTTACAGAGAAGTCAGTATTTGTATAACAGAATCCAACTATACTGGTTGCTTTTTATGTTTCAAGATTTCAGATACAAAGTCATTTGGCTTTTTTTTTTTTTCTCTACTCATTCAGTTCTTGGTTAAGGCTGTAAAGCTCATAAAGTTCTCATTCTCTGATCAGAAAACCTGTGTTCCACCGGCTTGCTCAAAGCCAATTTTATTTCTGCCGATATATTGTCTGTACAGCTGTGCAGGGCCGTTTCTGCATTTGCGGGCTCCCTCTGGCATCGATACGTCTTATAGAGCATTTTCTTTTATCACCCAGCACTTATTTCACCATGGAGTAATACACCTCAGGGGACAAGTGTGACGTAGTGACACTTACGAGCAATTCCAATAAAGTCAGGGCCCTGAACCGGGACAGTTTTTCACCCATAATGACTGCCTTGGCTCCACAGCCAGGGCCACAGTGCCAAAGGAAATGTGTCTTAGAAGAAGACGACTTAACTTTTTTATCATGCCAATGTATATCTTTAGCTGTCACCTTTATCTTCTGCTCCTTGTCTTTCTCTAAAAGAGCTACGCTTAAGGTGGGTGAGCAACACGAATCTGGAGCAGTGACACAATGTGCCGTTTCTCTGTCTGTTCTTCATTAAACTAAGTGCAATATTGTGTTAACCTCAATATTACCTGCTTTTTTTTAGGACTGAAAACTCTTCTCGCTCCCAACAGCTAACAATAGTATTTAAACGGTTTGACAAAAAAAACAATAGAGAAGGATGGCGCTTCAAGCAGCAGGCATCTTGGGACTTGGCTCTTCTTTGACACAATGCAATTGAATTTCAGATCGGCATCAAAGCCATTTGAATGAGCTTCGTTCTCTCTGAACACTTTGAGGAGACAGCTTCATGAGGCATTGTAATAAACTGTGTGCACTGCAGCAGAACTCTATATGAGATATGAGGCAATGATGAATTTGACTGCTATCTATTCTGGTCCCCTAGACACCTTCGATTGAAAGGGACATGATTTACCAAAGGATAAATAGGACTCTTTTTATGAACTGTGGTCTTTTGCGTTGTCCCTTTTGCAGTAATAATCATGTCTAATGACGGACCTTAGTGTGGGAAACACTGATGCAATCGGTTGTAGAAAAAAAGAATGTCCTTGAGGTTATTTCCACATTAAAAGGTAATTCAGATAATACTTCACATCTTCATATCACAAGATAAGCATGTTCAGTGAGCTGATATAATATTAATACACTTTATAACATGTACTGTACAACAAAAAGATTTACAAGGACAGATATCATACGTTTACCCAAATAATGAAAATTGTCTATTTACTCACCCTCATGAATGCCAATATGATCACTTCATGATGAACAAAGCACAATATAAGAGGTTGGCATTGAAATCATTTCCATTATAAGAACTCTTGAAATAGCATGTTTGATTTTGACTGACTAGATTTATTTGTTAATGCTGGTTGAACTTGCTACTGCCAACAGAGACAAACATGCCACTGTGAGTATGTATATGCCTGCCAATGCATGGATAACAATTTACAAATCCTTTAGCCGAACTAGACAGTAGAGGGGAGTAGGTAGAGGGTTTGAGAGAAACTTGTGCTGCAGGACAAGCTTTCGGTCAATCAGGTATGACTGCTAGCATATTTACATTTATGCATTTTGCCAACATTCATAATGCACAATGCCAGGTTTGTTAAACAACTAGATTAGGTTTGCATGTCGCAAATTGCAATTTACAAATGTGAAAATGCAGAAAATATTCCTATTTCAAACTGTATTATGGTTAGTTCAGAATGCAAAGTATTTTACAGCACTGCATTCTGAACATAACAACAGTCAGAAATAGTTTTAATGAAGCTGGGATATTCAGGGATTAATCTGTAATAAGAAGGATTGGATATTGATCCCCTAAAAGCGCATGATCCGGCAGACATCGAAAAGAGGCCACAGGACAAGCCGAACATGTTTTGATGAGCAAGGATGTTTTTAACCTTTAATCTCTGCATTTTAGTCGGCCGTGTTTTAACAGCCGGGAACAAACACAGGTGGTTCATTACCCGTCTGAACATCAGGATTAACATTTATGTCATTATTCTAACTAAACATCTCCTGTAGCTGCCATTTCAGGATCGCAAGGGACCAGTACATCATGTGAATCTCTCTCTCTGACCGACTCATGAATAATGAGTAATTATGAGACGCTGATCCACCAGTAGAGCTCCGCTGTGATGTGATTATAGATAAAGGGGGTGACCTTCGCGTCCCTGCTCTCTTCTGCCCTCCGTTCAACCTTAATCAACACAGATCAGTTCAATTTACTCTGCCTGCCATCTCTCGAAACTACGTAGGCCGGGACAGCAGACAGGCTGAAGGCGATTCTGACACCCACAGCTTTGTACCGCAGTATAAATGGTGCAAGCGATATCCGTAGTGCTTTCAGGGCTATACAATTTCAAAGCACACTGATAGTTTTGTTGAAAACGCTTCGAGCGATCATCTTAGGCAAATTCACTTAGTCGAACCTCTTTAAGGTGTCCACCCCTAGGATAGAAAAATCGCAAACGAGATATTTTATAATATCTCTATTGTTTCTCCTAGACAATGACATTAAATGGAAAGCAACTGCAGACTTTGATTTTTTTTTCCTCAGGAACAAAGCTCTGGCAAACTCAAGTACGTCCCCTGTGAAGTTTCAGGAGACATCTCAACAATGTCCTAAACTATTCTCAGATCTGCCAAGATGCCAAGATTTGAGATTTTAGCATGAAACTTTTCTTCCTAAACTAAATTTGTCTGTCTGTTGGGACAAAATCATAGCCTATCAGAAGATGTTTAATGTTTAATAATAAACCCCTATGTGGTGTGAGATTTTGGACCAATGAGATAGCGGGGCTGCTCAGCACAACACTTCATGAATAGAAACCAAGTGTTTAAAATGTCCTGACACCTGTCATCATATAACCTCAACAATTTTATTTATATTACTTTCTATTTTGTGTTTCTCCCAAATTATTTTAGGTGAAAACAGGGTTATTATCCTTGATTAAATAAAACAATAAAAAAGCCATTATTTTAAACATTTAACATTAACTGAAATAGAATTAAATAAAAAATGTAATTATTTCAGCTAGTTGCCAAGGAGACGTTCATTATTTTTGCTTAAAGTTGTAGAACTAAAATAAATAAAACTGGACAAACTTAAAAGAAAGAAAAAAAAAATTAGATGACAAAAACATAAAACTAAATTATCAAAACTTTAATAGACTTCAACACTAAACTAAAATTAAGAGAAAAATATGAAACAATAAAATGTATGGCAAAATATGATCAAAAACAGTAATAGTACATTCATGACAATAAACATCAAACGTATAAAGAATATGTCTAGTGTTAAAAATGGCATTCTGTAATACAAAATTTCATAATTTATGAATATTAAATCAAAAACATTTGTGAAATACTCCCATTGCAACTAACAGAAATAAATGTAGTAAAAAGATTACTATCTACTAAAACTGAATTAGAAATAAATTAAAGCTATAAAGAAATGCCTAATAATAATAAAAAAATACTGTATGGCAGTATTGTTCTTGACGTGCAAGAAGGCAGGTTTTGAGCACATCCTTGAGGCATTCGCAATTATAAAGACTACGAACAAACTGCTATTTGTAACGAGTGTTTTCCTTCCCTCCATGTTCTCCTGTAAGCAAACAGATCAGAGCGAGTGTGAGACCCTCCTCCGTCATGCACACGTCTGTTTGTGTGTGTTTGTGCGCAATGCCTTCCTCTGTCACAGATAAAGTCACGCCATACGTCTGCTGCCACAGCTGCTGATAAGATACTCACAAATAACTCGCCTTCCTGAAGCTGTCAGAAGCCTATGATCTGATATTGCTTTCTTCTCACAATAAAAGCAAAATCTAGCTCATCTGAATTCATGGAAGAGGAGAGGCAACAGAAACGGGGGAACACAGAAAGCTACAACACGCCGCTTTATTGCATCGCTGCTACATTTCCACGCATGCCTTTTAAAAAGGTCACATGACATGTACCTGGCACTGATAGCCAGCTGGCCTTTGGAAAATGCTTATTACTTAAATCAGATTTGATATAAGTGCTGTAGTCGTCTTAACACCTCGCCTCGAGACACAGACTCTTTTCTGCTTACGATCCGCGACCAATTAGCTGTGTGGCTGGAAAGCTAATTAAAATAAGCTAAGCGTAATGAATCACCTGCGCTGACAGCCGAATGCCACCACTGACGAATGCTGCCGACTGACGCTATCGGCTCTAGCGTGAATCATTGTTACCTTTATCCGAGGACGTTAATGGTGGGATTTAGAGAGTTTGCTCTGAGGTCTCCTGGATGAGCTTAGTGTCTAAAGCTACTCTTTTCAGCTGAGAGATGTCGGCCAATGCTTTCAAAGCACTGGGCTCGAATACTCGCCTCCTTTTGCTGGCTGACACTAGTCTTAAGAGACAGGAAAAATGCATCAGTGGCAACCCAGAATATTTTATTCGTATTCCAGAGTGATTCTGGAGGTATATGGCCAGCTTTGCTTAGCTAAGCAATTTGAGGTCAATGACAGTTTATATATAAATATATATGCACCATGACAAGTCGCAGTTACCATACACGTAGCAAGGTTTTTTATACAGTGGGGCAAAAAGTATTTAGTCAGCCACCAATTGTGCAAGTTCTCCCACTTAAAAAGATGAGAGAGGCCTGTAA
>JAUMHQ010000051.1:2410223-2426164 GCA_032361165.1 Enteromius paludinosus
TGTGTTTGATTAGAGTTGGAGCTAAACTTTGCAGGACAGTCGATCGCCAGGAGCAGGGTTGGGCATCCCTGCTCTAGAGTTTCACAAGAGATCTCAATACTGTCTCACACTGTGCTTAAGTATACAATAACAATGCTTAATCTCCTCAAAACATTCCCATCCAGTAAACACTATTTTTAGCTGTTTATTCTTGTCTCAAATTGGAATTTTTGAGAAATGTAATATTTCTGTGAAACGCACAGACAAAACCAGAAGCTGGAAATGGAAATCAACATTAGACCCCACTGACATTCATTGCATGGACCTATTTTTTCAAATTGTATTATTTTTTTTGTCCAAGAAGTCATACAATATTTGTGAGCAACTTTTTAGAAATACTGGTAAAACTCTACTCTAGGGCCCAATTCTTACTATTAAGTAGTTGATTATTAGCATACCTATTTTTAACATATTGGCTATTTATCAGTACTTAATCTGCATGACCATATTCTACATCCCTAATCCTACCTAATACATATACTTAACAACTACCTAGCTATTAATAAGCAGAAAATTAGGAGTTTATTGAGGCATGTTACTTGTGAGTAACCATATACATATACATAACTAGGAATCACATAAAAACCCCTAAATTAGGAATGAACAAGCTCTAAGCAGTAAAATTTGCTTCAAAATTTACTGACTGTCATATGATGTTAATTGCGTCTTTAACCCAACATCCCAGTATCAAGTGTTTCTTCGCAGCTGAATTACAACACAGAGAAGATTACATGCTTGTTGATCCTCTTCATTACCGCTAATCCCAACAAACGCTGATACAATCACCTTGCTGCAATCGCTGCAAAAATCAAAGCAGCCTTATCTTTCTGTGGCCTTACGAAAAGGATCAGGGGTCTGTATAAGAAATAACCAAAAGAATGGCTGTGTAAAACAATGGTTTGATGGCATACTGATGATAACCAATGAGTATGAGATGAGTCCCGTTACAGTTAGTCTGCTTCAGATTTGACACATGTCATACCGGTGCACTCTCTTGTGTCCATAGCAACTAAGCACATCGCAGGACTGCGAAGCTGACAGCTGATTGGTGATAGCGCTCTGATGGTGCGTTGACTTCTCTCATGATTTGAACCTGAGAATTGATTATCATCAGTGAAGTGGATAGAAAACATCAGCTGTCAGCTTTCAGCGTAGTGAAAAATTAGGATTTCACATGTTAGTCCTCCTCACAAGTTATGAAAACACGTTTATTGGAGGTCAGGAAAGTTTCTGGAATGTGCCAAAACATTTTAAGACACCTTTTTGAATGCTGCATTAAACGCTAACATAAAGGTGTTTAATAAAGTTTGAGTGAATTATCTTGATGCTCAACTCCCAACTATCTAAAACCCCCCAAGAATACCAGTAGAAAGTTGCTAAAAAAACATTAGCGACCACAAAGAAATTTCCTGCCAACATTAACACTGGCAGAGAGATTTGTGCAGGCAAGCGCCACTTATATTTTGGCTAGAAAATTCAAAAGTCTAGTTAATTATACAGACATTCAAACGAGAGGCCAAATGCCAGCCCTTTCCTCTGAGATATGACCTGTGTCTGCAGCAGACCACTATTTTTACATCATTTTCAATTATCAACTAAAACAGGCCAGAGCCCCTGAGGAAAGGAGCCCGATTTCCATGCCAAGTCCTTTTTATGGAGAAACACTGCAGTTTTACACCCCCCCCCACCCCTTTTTTCAATAACAGATGCAAGGAAACAGCATAGAATTTATAAATGTGAAAGTTAATTAGAATTATATTTAGTAGTATTTAGCTCAAGCATCACTATTATTATTATTAATAATTGTGGACAGTTTTGCAAAGCATTTCTGAAGCTCAAACGGCATAGCATGACTGTAGCAATGCCAAGGTCGTAGGTTTGATTCCCAGGGAACGCATGATCGAATTTACAGCATGAACGCAACGTGCTTTGAGTAAGTGTCTATTAAATGCATAGATGTAAAAGTTATTGCAAATACTTAAACCCTAACACAAACTATTAATAGACAATTGCAGCAAACTCTTGATTAGTACAACTACTTTATGTGACTAGCACTACCTAAAAACCAACCTATGTTCATAGAAACTTTTGCGGCCATGTATACGACCACAATTATGTCCCAAAGAATCATTTTATTTCAACATTTTAAGAACTCCTAAGTAAAGTAAAGTTTCTTTATTGGAATCATTGGAATGGTCACTGATCACTGAAAGGTTCTTTGGGGAACTAAATCTTCTTACATTGCTGTCCATGGAGGATCTTTAAGAAAGAGTTAATTCTGAAAACTGCTTTGCATGCAACAAAATACAATAAATGGGGAACAAAGCATAAAGGGGTGCAAAAGCACCATAAAAGCGCAAGTAATGTCTAATGATTAATTCTTTTGAGCCAGATCTTTTCAGTGAGTTCAGGAAATAATTCTGAATGATTAATTCATGAATCAGACTTTTTAAATTCATGAATTCAGAAGTTTTTTTAATGGAACCAAAAATAAAAAATAGCTTTATTTTTAAGAGTGTAACAACTACATACAGCATTTAAAGACTTGCTGCTAGCTGGTAGTGTGCAATTACCTACTGTCTCAAACACCCCAGAAACTGCACAAAAAAAAGTTTTCCATGCAAGAGCAATGTAATAATCTAGTACTCACAAACATTGCATTTGATTTGTTTGCTGTATATCTAACAGAAATGAAAGGTGAAAGCAAAAGGGACAGGCCCTCAAATTCCTTCTGCTAAGTGTTTTTGAATGCGTAATTGCATAAAGGCATGATAAAGTGCCATTGTCCAGGATAATTACTTAAGAGATGTGCTCTTGTTATGCACTAAATGCTGCAAAGTTTAGTGTGACACTGCCTTAATGATTTGAGACTCAGGGGGTTCAGTAAAGTGGCTCGGGCTCCCTGAATGACTGACAGATAAATTAATGTTGTCAAGTCTAGGAGATGAATGATACAATCCCCTTTGAGCCATCGCTGCAGGGCTGAAGGATGAGACAGCCCTCTTCTCTGAGGTTCTGGCCTTTCATCCCGTCAACTCGACATCCGTGGAACTCACTCAAAGTCGGAAACAATGCTTAAAAACAAACACGAGGGAAAAGGGACTTAAGGGGTTTTAGAAGGTTTTGTGGAAGGACCTCTGAAGTGGAGCCGCAGCTATTAAGACGTGACAGACTGACTTCTGAACAAACCCTATCGATACATAAAAAAAATTAAATTACGCTAGCAGGCTCGGCTAGTTCTATGCACCTTTATTAAAATTCTGAGGCTTTCTCAGATGGAATACTAAGTAGTTACACATGGGAAATCAGATTGTGAGAAGTTCCTTTAAAGAGAATAGCTGTGAAGATAATCCCAGTAGCTTTGAACACGGCTGGAAGAGTTCATCAGCTACACACTACATGCTAGTTGTGCTAATCAAAGTGCTTGCAGCAACCTCTCTTTTCTTAGTTTTTGCATTTATTTCTCAGAGTACATAGTGCTTGTCATTGATTTTTAAACATATTTGCGCTTTGTTTCTCACAAGTCCTCACAAGGAGCGTGCTAGCAGTATGCATGCTATTCTAATCCATCTTAAAGAAACAGTTACCTAAAAACAAATTATTCATGTGCTCTTAATTCCATATTCTGAAGTCTCTTTTATATACATACAACAAAAAAGCTTCACGAAAGGATGCATTATAAAAATGCCTTTTATAAAAAAGACGCATGCATGCAGTGTCAGATTTATGAATGAATCATTATTTTGAGTCAGATCTTTACAATGACTCACTTGAACCAGTTCACAAAACAATGCTGAATGATTCATTCATGAATCACACTGCTCCGGATGTTAAATTCCGGTTGTTGTAGCATTTATTGGCAAAAACATAGGCTACTTTTTGGTATGTTTGGACAGATAACGAAATGTACAATATGAATAAATAATGGAAACACTGTGACGAAATTGTATTACTTTTGAGATAATTGCATGTTTTTTGCGTATTTCATGGTCAGTTTATTAAGTTGCAGCACTACAATACTGCAATATAAGTAATGGTTAAATGAGTACAGGTTTTAAGGTTATAATTTCAATGATCAAAAATACAATACTATCAAGTGACTAATTCAATCAATTTAATATTTAACAATAGGGAAAAGCTGTAAAGCTGTAAACGATTTACATTTTATATGCTGTCAGTAATTCTGTATTTTATGTTTTATTATCTATGCAAATAAGCAAGGGTACATGCAGAATCATTTTACGTAAAATACATAATAATTCTGTTGCATATTCTATTTACAGACACAACAATCTAGTTGGAGAAGAAGATTACTGTTTTGAATGCTGTTAATAGTTGCATTGTTAGCTCTAGGTTTTAGTTTGGAACAAGAGTATCTGTTTGTTTTGGAAGTATAAAAAAGAACTGGCTGAATTCTGTTGAACTTAAGCTGTGATTTGCCCGTGTGCATGAAAAACTTTTCCATTGCTCCAAGTTAAGAGTTTGTATTCTCCAGCAGCAAGGTGGATAAGCAACAGTGCATTACTAATGCAATCCAGTAAAAACACTTTATCAGATGAAATACACATTTCTCCTGACACACCGCACACAATTTCCTCATGCCTGCTGCTTCCCTTCAACAACAAACCTTCTAATCCAGCGGAAAAAACCCCACAGGGCTCCATTTTAGACTACGGCCAGCCCCTGGATGCTCCATTCATCCCAGATGGCTGGAGACTTCCCTGGCGCTCCCCGTGAGGCATGTGTTATCTTTTTCTAATTGCTGGTTTATGTTTTAACACTTGAGCTGGTCACAGCTCATTCCAAACTGCTTCGCCTCTAACGACTTTACACCCCGCAATGACGACTGAGTTACACTGCGTCGTAAATCACAGTAATTAAATGTACTCATCACTACAGTTGAGATGGAGATGGAGGTTTAGCAGATGGAGAAATGGCCATCATTTGTCGGAGGTTGGTTTCTGATTTACAGCGTGTCAAATGTAATACTGCGTGTTGATGATGCCGTGTCGAATGCAATTGAGTGTCCATTACCTCACTATAAACATAATAAAGGGGGTAACACAAGAAAATGGCTCTTGACATGGAAACATAACAATCAGTCATGGTTAAATGGCCTTGTACAGTCATGTTCTCTATGTGTATTAAATTACAGAATATTTATCTGTCTGTACATAGTGAGATGTCATCAGGATTAGTGTTCAGTGGCTCTCAAAAGCCATTCAGCTCTTTGCAGCTGTGCCCAAAACTGAAGTCCCATTGGCTCTGGGCAGGCTGGAGAGAGCTTGTGGCTAAATCCCTCCCTGGGCGACCGCTGTGCCCTCAGCCTGACCCAGGACGTCATGGCAATAATACCCCTCATATGTCTACCGCAAAGGGGAATCCTTCCTCCCAGTCCCAAAATAGTGTCTAGTAAATTCACACTTGGTTGCTTTGTCCAAACTAGAGTTCAATTCCATCTGCTTCTCCTGATCAGCCTTGTTTCACATTGTATGTAAGAAAGGTTCCAAAAAGGGGATTTGGCAACCAAGCCACTGGGGAATCCATTAATAGTTCTTAAAAGATTCATGATTTTCTTCAATGCAAAGAACTTTTAAAAGTACCTTTCCCCATTATATTTTAATGAATAGCTTTTTTATGGGCATTGATAGTTGCACAAAGAACTTTTGTTCAATTAAGACATTTTAAAAGATGTTCTTGAAAGCTTATAAGGATTTAAAAAAAAAAGAAGGTACTATTTTGAAGTGTTTGACAACTTGAGAACTACCACTAGTTATGAGAAATGAGTTAAGTTTTAATAATAGTGAGAATGGGACTGGACTTGAGTTTGGAGCTTTCATGCAAACCAAATGAACTGAACTTATGCTATACGGGACATTCTCAGAATTTCTTGTTAACTTTCTAGCAATGTTATCTCAAAATAATGAACAAACAAAATAAATACTTAATGTAAATACTCAACTAATAGAACATTAATTCAGAGTTATTTGTTCTTTAATAATCTTCTGAAAATGTTTGTCTTACATTTTTCAGATGTTACTACTATTTCCAAAAAATTCAGAAAACATTCAAAAGTAACATTGAATCTCTTTTAACATAAAATAATGTTTTAGAGTTCAGTAAACGTTTACAATAAATTTACAATAACTTTACAAATACCTTCTTTTATTTACATTTTTTTATTGGGGTGCCTCAGGGCTTAGTTCTTGGACCACTTCTCTTCTCTGTCTCTTCCCTTTCATATCACTCATATTCCATTCAGATGATCCAACTATACTGTAGCTACTTGTGCCTCAATTTGTCCAGCAAACATTGCTTGCTGGATGAAGGACCATCACCTTCAACTCAACCATGCCAAGACTGAACTGCTTATGGTTCCATCAAACCCATCGTTTCACCAAAAATTAGGCACACCAGCCATAACTCCTTACAGCCAGAAACCTTAAAATTACTAACTGGTAAAAAAAAAACTACACTAGCTTTTCTAATCTTTTTATATTCTTTTTATATCTATGTATCTATTTGTTTTTTTATTTATTTATTATACAATTAACAACAGAGGCCTCTAACACCACTTTTTTTTCTATTTTATTGTTTTTCTTTTTATTTATTGTATATATATGCATAAACTTCCTATGTGTTCTGTGTTAAGCTTGTTATAGCACTGCTCATTTGTTGATTTTGATCGCTTCCAATGTCCTGATTTGTAAAACGCTTTGGATAAAAGCGTCTGCTAAATGACTAAATGTAAATTTACTTGTAAACATAATGAGAACATTATTGGAACAAATTTAATAGTTATATTTACAATTAAACGCTATTAGAACATATACTTTAGTCATATATAATCTCAACAGCATTTTTGACTTCAATACGCAATGTTTACTGCATATCCAACAACATCCAGAATGACAGCTTAGGTAAATGATAAATCATTACCACAATAATTACTTGTGAGAAGAGTCTCACAGCTGCTCTAAGTGCACATACTGAAGATGTGTGAATTAACTAGTTACTTTAGCCCAAATTAAATGAACACAGCGACGCCAGGGGCGATTTAATCAAAATGAAATGAATAACAACGTATTTCTCACATTGCACAAATGCTAGCATTTGTCCTGCCCACCCACATCATTAAACTTCATATCAGTGAAGCAAGCCAAACAGAACGGACAGCTGAGATGAAAGTGACATAAGATGAAATCGAGTTAAGAGGCCTTTGCAGTTGCACAAGTTTCTGGATCTCATTAGCTCCTCCTAGTCAGCAAGTGTAAAAGTTAGCTTGAGTTTTATATAGTTAAGCTGCTTTATTGGCGTTTCTCATTGGCTGCTGGGGATTAATAGCCGACTCCTGCTGCGGGATACCGACCCATGTTTCACTTCCTCTCAGCAATGTCACTTCTATTGAGGGTAAAGTGAGGACGACTGCGCTAATAAGATTTTATCTGAGCTTCTCTCTTGAACTGCTAGATCACATCTAACAGTTTTCACTGAGGCGGGAGTACATACACCTATACATAAAATACAAAGGGAGAAAGGAAGTGAAAGATCAAGAAACGAACGCCATAAACTGAGAATTACACTTTGAGATGTCCTTCCAGTGTCCTCAAAGTTATGGCTGATGCTGCCTCTGAAAGAGCGTGCTTGTAAAAAGTGAGGAAATATTTATAGCATGCATGTCAAATTATAATTTTAATTATAATTTGACACACTTAACATTTGATATAATTTGAGTGCAGTTATTATGTTGGTGTGTTTAATGGAAAGTGACATATTAGTTACTTTCTCATTATTTCACTGGGGCTGTTTTTGCTTGAGTATTTAATTAAATATATTATCATTTATATAATTACAAAACAAGTATCCGTAAACACATATTCAATTAATGTATTTAATTGGGACAAAAAATGTTTATGATATATTTATCAGATTTATCAATCAGCAAATAAATAAACATTAGCCAATCTGAATGCATTTGTCAAATAGGAACTTAGGCCATGTAGTGAAGCCAGACCACGGTCTGTGACCTGCTGAAGCATCATTATCATCCTCCTAATTATGCATTGGCCACCCGAATTATTAGCCCCCACATCTCCAGATGGCATCGCACTCTCGGTCCACCAAGCAAACGAGCTTGACCGAGGGCACACCGTCTTCCTCTGCTTCAGCTCAACACCGCAGTCTACAGTACTCCGTGTAAACCTTCAAAGACGATCACATTTCTCTGTGAATCCAGATCTAACATCACTCACAGTCTTGTCAGGCAGTTGATACGATGACAAAAGCTAGCGCTGCCTTTTAATTGTCACCATCTGTGTTTTCAGGCTTCATTAGAATGCTATTCGATCCGACCGTGATACGGCGCATCCGGCTTCTCTCGCAGGAAAATCCACAAGCCTTCCACTTTTGGCCTGCTTTCAGGGTTGTGGATATCATATCGAATTAAATTCTTTAATTAACATCCTTCAGGGGGTGAACAATTAAACATTATTTCAGAATCGACCTCAGTTGACTTAGCAGGAAAAACATGACGCCAAGAGCTCAAACGCAGCCTGCTGTGTTGTACCCATATATTTCAGCACACTAGGACTCAAACAGCGATGGGGGTGCGGTTTTGGCTGGCTGTGGAGGTTTGTCTGGTGTGACACGCTGCTCTATTATCCCAGAATAGAACACTTGAAGCTAATTATCGCTGTGTGAGCACAGTGGGCCCTAAGGGGGCCGGTTCCTCTACTTTAGATGTGTGAGTAATGTAGAGGAAGGCTACGGTTAATCTCTAAAGAACTGACACTCCAATAGAGAGCAGAGGTATTTTGTGATGCTCAGCACAGCCAATCTGGGCCACAGACGAACAGAGCATTGAAATGAGAGTAAATATTTGTTTGCTCGCACTTACTGTAACTAATTAAGCAAACCACAAGACAAAGCAGGTTATAAAAACAGAGAAACAAGCAGCGCATTAACATTACTGGAGCTCAACAACTGAAAAACAATTCAATTCGCTAATTAGAGTGTGTCACTGCATATTGACAAGTTACAAATAAATTCCATGTGTTATCATACAAACACACACACTTATTTTGGTATACAAAATAACACACCCACACACTTAATATAAAACTAATTATAATAAAAAAAATTGAATATGAAATATTACACATATAATATCCAGTATTCGTTTTGCTCTAGGTACATGGTGTTTTTATGAAACCTTATAATCTGTGTGGATTAATGACATGAAAGTAAAACTAAAATGTGTTGAAAAATGTAAAGTTGTTTAATGATTTTTAAATGTTGGTTATAATTGCATTAACTTTGGCAGCCTTTAAATACTTGGACTGAAATAAAAACTAAATGATCTTTCACTGAAATTAAACTAAAACTAACAATTATAATGACATCAAAACCAGATTGAAAAGACAAACCTAAAATAGAAAACTACATTTTAAACTATAATAATTTCAGCCTGAATAAGATGGATAATTTCCATATCAGTGAAATAAAAAAATATATAGTTTTTGAAGTTGTGAATAAAGCAAAGGTTTTATTGGAGTGTGTTTACAAAGAAAATTATATGTGTTTATACAGTATACTGTCCTTCATAAGTCCTTTATATAAAAAATGTCACATTTAATTCAGCTTGTCATTATTTACTAGCAATTTCTGTGTGCAAATTGTTTCTATCCAAATATTTTTTCACGTTGGAAACTAAGTAACACTAAATTACAGCTGTTTTGTGCACAAAACCTTACATCAAATCTAAAAAGTGGAAAGAAAGTGTAATTGAAAAGTAAATTGTGTAATTTATTTCTATGGGTAGTTGACAAATTAAAATGGGACTGAACTGTGTCCTGTGGTGTGACATACTGTAGCAAAAATATAGAAAAAAAAAAAGTAACATAGATGTTTCTCATATGCCAGATTGATTCTCTAAATTTATGGTCCCAACCAGCCCAACCAAGTATAATCTGAACACAGGTGGCACTACTGATAAGAATATGCACACTTCCAGGATTAAAACAAATATTTAATTACACACCTTAAAATGCAGGTTGGTGTTTGATAAAAACCTTTCCACTGGAAGAAAAAAAAAAAAAGGTTCTTCACCCTAAGAGAAACTGTTCTTTTAAGATCTGTTCACTGGAAGGTTCTAGCGGAACACAATATGGTTCTACTGCATTATATGGACAGTGAAGGTGAGACAGAAGGAGCGTGTGTTTGACCTGTCTCTGCACCTCACATACACCCCTGACTGGTAAACACTTTCAAAAGCTCTTTGTCCGACGCTGGCCTAGCTTAACTGTCCACCTCGAATCTATTAAAGCGCAGGGGATGATATGCTTTTAAGCCTCATTACTCCGAGGGTGAAGAGCGTTCGCCGAGTAGTGCTGCGCTGACCCTCAACTCCACTTCCATTAGCATAATTGCATTTCAAACGATCGGGATGTCCAAGAGACGAAACTATCAAAATGCTCCGACACGTTCGGCTCACCTTCATAAGCGCCTGCGGCAGTGGTCACCCGAAACAACAGAGACTCCCAGAAGTGACGTGGCAGGCTTCCTTCTCTTCTGATACTCTTCGACTGCTAGTTTTCTCTCCATCCATCTGTCCATCCGTGTTCCCTGTCCAAACTGCCTCTCCGGTGGAGTGTTCTCTCCCACCAACTGTCCAATTATCTCCCAGCTTCCCTGCGTGATGCACGCCTGCCGACCAGTCGCACTTTTATCCATAGAGCACAGTCTCACTTTTTTTTTTTTTCACAGATGCCTCCATCTTTCTGTGAGTGATTGTGATGAATGGATCCAGAGGCGTGTCTGTGGGTAGGGTGGCTTTTTCCCAAAAGCTCTCGGCCATCAATCAGGCTTGTCTCCCGAGTCCAGGTGTCCATAAACATGCACATAAAATAGGATTTTTTCAGCAGGTGGTTGACTGTCCTTGGGAGAAGAGGAAAGTCATATTGGAATACAGTATATTAGAAACACGTCCCTTATGTCCCTCAGTGTTTACAGTTATCTGACAGTAGCTTAAAGACCGGCCCAGTCCATCATTTGTCTTGAAATTGCTTTGAAGGCAAACAGGACGCCGTTTACAATATGGCCATCATACACAAGCCTAATTTTGTACAGAAACGCAAGTGGGATTCGCTGGAAACTGAAGGAGCAAGTCATAAATAAAAGCCCAACGACGCTGTTGCAATACAGTTGTGCACTTTTGACTCTGACATTTCGTTATCTCTGATCAAAACCGAATCCGTAAACTTTAAGGCTTTGTTCCAGGGAAAGGGCAGCTGGTTTTGAAGCTGCTCATAAACAACATATGCTGCGAACAATCCTGGACACCCTAGAGGCAAATCTAACCTTGAGGCTCTGGAGCAGATGTTGGAATAGAAAATGCTGGGGAAAACCTGATCAATAGCCGCTTTGGAAATATGAAGCATGGCATCTAACAGCAAACGGTAAGAGTAAAGTGACAGGTCTGGATGATGTGAACTGTTAATATACCTTTCGCAGAGAGATTTTTCAGCATTTTGCAGATGTGGTGTTTGATGTGATGCATTAATTGTCTTTAATTACTCAACCTCATGTCGTTTCAAATCCATAAGACGAATTAAGATATTTTCAATGAAATCCAGAGCTCTCTGACATGCACAGACTTTGCACACAAAAAGTATTCTCTTACTTTCATGGACTATTTTAATGACGTCTTTACTACCTTTCACCGAAAAATGAAAACTGTCATTCAAACCTGTATGAGGTTTTTGAAGAGTTCACGGTACTGACTTCAATAGTATTTTCCCCCAATGGTCTCTAAATGCAAGTAAATTAGTAAATAAATAAAATACAATAAAAATTTTTGCTGACCCCAATAGAAAGCATTAAGCAAATAAAATATAAATATGCTGCACATGAAGCATGGCATCTTCCATCAAACATGTTTCTCCGGTAGTAATAGTGAAGTGTAAAGGTCTATATGTTGTGAATTTTTAATAAACCTTTCCAGAGGGTTTTGTCTTATTGTTGGATGTTAAAATTTCATGTCACGTTATTACAGCTTTCAGCTGAAAACAATGCATTTTTAATGGAAGTTTTTGTACTGAGAAGGAGGCATTCGGGTGTAAACATACTCTTCTGCAGAAAGTAGAAATTATGATATAGACGGTAATGTAAAATATATGAGCATTCAGTTTCCTATATTGGTCACATGAAGCACTGGAAGAAAAGCTGAGGAGCAACGGTAAGTCTGTGGTTTGTATCTTGGTTGGTGCGTGCAATATCAAACTCAAATAGACTGCTTGAGTATATTCACTGTGAAGGTGAAACCTCACCTCAATGTCAGAGACGTGATAGATGGATTATGACAAAGCCAATGCAAAAAAACCCATTCAAAACAACAGCACAGCTGACTATTATAGAATAGCACAGGGCCAAGTCTCAGTACCCACAATTCCATTCAGACTCCATCTTTATATTCAGTATGAATACTATGAGTGTAAAAGACCCACCCATTTACCATTCATCTTTCATTTATTGTCATGTTTCTGCAGTATATGATTTAATGCTATTGAAAGTAGCATTAATACACTGCCAAAAAATGTTTTTGTGATGGATTTGTTATGCTATATTTTCACTCATTTTAAAAATGAGTGACGGCTGCAATCTTGGGACATAGTGACACTGTTCCCAGAATGTCATTGTGTCTCATTCGGTGCTAACACTCTCTAAATGGCACTGTCCTCTTCGGTCATTTGTGTAATTGGGTTGCTTTCTCATTCAGAAAGACAGGAGAAGGAGAAAGCAAATTTACCATCATCAGACATCTCTAAGTACTCTGAATGCAAATGCAATCTTGAAAAGGAGCGTATTTATATTTCTCTGTAGAGCTTTTGTTCATCTCGGCAGGTGTTTGGAAGAGCTCAGTTTAGAAAGGTACGAGGACATCAAAAGATGTTCAGCGCACCATTATAGAGCCTCTAACTGGTTTTACTTTACATATCAAACTCGCTCAATTTCAACCCTCTGTATCTGCCGTGTACTGCCGTGATCAAGAACTGCTGGGTTTGTTGTGTGAGTAAACAGTGTTGCACTAACCGGGCTGCAAAGGCGCAGGGATGTTTGCTTCTCCTCAGACATGGTCATTTATCCACGGCGTGATAGATGCGAGTCAGCTCTGAACCTCGATTTGCCGCGTTGCAGAATCCACCCATGTAGCTGAGGAATAACATCCTCCATCTCGCGCTGTCTGAACGCCAGACTGTTTGGCCTGCGGGCGATGTATTAAATGGTATATTGATAATTGAAATCTTTTCGGCTGACTCCGTTTTGCTGACGGAGCTCTTCTGAAGCAGATGGCCTCCATTACTCAAGGGTGTAGGTTGCAGAGCGGGGACACAGATCCAGCCTGTTCCTCAACTCTGGTACTCACTCAAACATGGACGCTGAGAGGAAAGAGGAACAAACAAATAAAGCGGCCAGTCGCGTGAAAAAGGCCAGATAAGCTCTCGTACAGTCGTTCATCATTTTATTTGGAGCTTGAGAGCCACCACGGAAAACTTTCCCAATATGTCCAGTTGATGTCCAGTTTACTTCATGCTACAACTAATGGTGGACATCCACGTTTTGTTGACAGATGTTGGGCTTATTGTGGTGATTGAAAGCAGTTTTTACAAACTTAACCGAATCCACTTCAAACAGGTGGCCTGTTCAGCGTTGTTATTGTAAACTATCACTGTTGATAATTTTAATTTACGGGTAAAAATACACATTTTTATATGAAGACCTTCAATTTAAGAAAATGTAAATACTAAATAAATACTAGAAATAGAAGTAAAGGAAAGCTACATTTAAAAAGTTAAATTTTTGCACCAATTCAACAAAACAATTTGTAATTTTGCAACAATTTGTTAAAACTAACTTATTTTAAATATTAATAAATCCTAGGTATTAATAGATTTATCAAACATTAACTAACAAATAATTTAATGATATAGAAACAGTTTTAAAATAAAACTAGATAATGAAATTCACATTGAACACTGCAGAAAATGCTTTCTAAGACAAGATTTTTTTCCTTATTTCCAGCCAAAATATCTAAAAATTCTCAAATCAAGAAGGATTTTATAGACAAGAAACAATTACAGTCTTGTTTTTAGAAAAAACAAGCTAAAATTAAGTGAGTTTTTACTTGAAACATGCAAAATAACCTGCCAATGGAGTAAGCAAAATAAAAAAGCATTTTTTGCAGTGAATATATTAATATATTTATAAAATCTCATTTGTAAATGACTTGTCTAATTTATTTTTTAAAAAATGCTAAAATTAAACTTAAAAACTAATGGAAAATATTATGGAATAATATACATATATTAATAAACAAGAAACAAATAAATATTATATTATTTAAACAATGCTAAAATAACATTATTCAACTTACATTGACAAAATAAAATACATATTTATGAGATACAATCCACAAAGTTGTTTAATCGTATTAAGAATCAAGCATGACTTATAAACATGCAGGTTTTTATTTTTTTAATAAATGTGGAAAAAGTTTTGCTATAAAACAAAAACAATGCTTAATTGCAAAAGTAAAATACATTCTTCCAATGCTATCAAGTAAAAAGTGGTAAACGGCCTGCCACTAGTACTCACTCATGATGACGAATAATGTATAATTTTTGGACCTAAAAGTACTGTACAAGACCAAAACAAAAAAAATCCTCAGATTCCCCTCTAACTCTACTTCACCCAGAATAAACTATTTAAAAAGCTGTTCTCTGATTTACAGCTTCTCTCCTTTAGCACTGCAACGGATGCAGTTAAAACTGTGATAAAGAAGCTGTTTCTGAAGGACAAACATCAACAACCTATTTACCTACCTGAATGTCCCCAAAGCATCTGTCACACACAATCCCAGCAGCCATTTCACCTCTGCCCTGAATCACAATGCTGGGTGAACAGATCAGAAAAAAAAGAGGACAGGCATGACTATCATAGGCTTCAAATCTGGAAATGAACACAAGCCTGCAGCAACGTCTGGCCCAAATTACCTGCTCCAAACAAATAGTTTGAAGCGCTGGTGTGATGAGCAGCAATAAAAGGATTCTTCTGGTTATAATGAGCATCTACTCACCTTCACGAGACGAGGCAGGAAATGAAGTCACATCACACAGCTTATCATAACAGCCCGGTACAGTACACTAATTGGTCAGCTTTTCCTCTTGTACCTCAGTGACACCCACTTTAAATCCTCTTCACCAGGAAGACATAAACATGCCGTATTTGGCACTTTCTAATTGTAGTGCACACCAGGGTGAAGGAAACTTCATTTCCAAGCCGCTTGAATGGAGATCAACGCTAATGCCCCACCCCGATAACGGCCGACATCTCTCAAGAGCACAGCCACTTTGAAAGGCAAGTGAGGCAAGGAGCAAGCGCTTACTGAAAATGCTAGGCTAGATATGATGGATTCAGAGTGGGCGACCAGTAAAATTTCACACCATGGTAATTATCTGTTGATGGAGAGGCTGGAAGCCTTGTCAAGTAACTTTGTAAGCATGCATAATGAGCAGCTCATCTCAAGGAACTTAAAGAGACAGTTCAGGCAGAAATGAAAATTGTCATCAACCTTTATATTTGCTACTCTTCTACTGTCATATCAGTCAAATTTCTAAAAAAACTGTTTTCTGTTTATATATACACAATATCCCACAGATTCTCTATGGGGTTCAGGTCAGGAGAGTAGGCAGGCCAATTGAGCACAGTAACACCATGGTCAGTAAACCATTTACCAGTGGTTTTGGCACTGTGAGCAGGTGCCAGGTCGTGCTGAAAAATTAAATCTTCATCTCCATAAAGCTTTTCAGCAGATGGAAGCATGAAGTGCTCCAAAATCTCCTGAT
>JAUMHQ010000051.1:2426264-2443740 GCA_032361165.1 Enteromius paludinosus
TTTTCATGATATGCTAATTTTTTGAGATAGGAATTTGGGGTTTTCATGAGCTGTATGCCAAAATCATCAATATTAAATCAATAAAAGGCTTGAACTACTTCAGTTGTGTGTAATGAATGTAAAATATATGAAAGTGTAATGTTTATCAGTACATTACAGAAAATAATGAACTTTATCACAATATGAAACATTTTTTTGAGAAGGACCTGTATACATACACTGTTCAAAAAAAAATAAAGGGAATACTAAAATGACACATCCTAGATTTGAATGAATGAAATATTCTGATTTAATAATTTGTTCTTTACATAGTTGAATGTGCTGACAACAAAACCACACAAAAATGATCAATGTAAATCAAACTAATTAAGCCATGGAGGTCTGGATTTAGAGTCACACTCAAAATTAAAGTGGAAAATCACACTACAGGCTGATTCAACTTTGATGTAATGTCCTTAAAACAAGTCAAAATGAGGCTCGGTAGTGTGTGTGGCCTCCATGTGCCTGTATGACCACCCTACAACGCCTGGGCATGCTTCTGATGAGGTGGAGGATGGTCTCCTGAGGGATCTCCTCCCAGACCTGGACTAAAGCATCCAGTCTGTGGTGCAACGTGGCGTAGGTGGATGAAGTGAGACATGATGTCCCAAATGTGCTCAATTGGATTCAGGTCTGGGGAACAGGCGGGCCAGTCCATAGCATCAATGCCTTCGTCTTGCAGGAACCGCAGGCTAACCGCACCGGCATATGGGTTCAAAAGAGGCCTGAGGATCTCATCATGGCAGTCAGGCTACCTTTGGCCAGTACATAGAGGGCTGTGCGGCCCTCCAAAGAAATGCCACCCCACACCATTACTGACCCACTGCCAAATCAGTCATGCTGGAGGATGTTGCAGGCGACAGAACGTTTTCCACGGCATCTCCAGACTCTGTCAGGTCTGTCACATGTGCTCATTGTGAACCTGCTTTCATCTGTGAAGAGCACAGGGCGCCAGTGGTGAATTTGGCAAATCTCGGTGTTCTCTGGCAAATGCCTTCATATCACCCTCATGGAGTCTGTTTCTGACCGTTTGAGCAGACACATGCACATTTGTGGCCTGCTGGAGGTCATTTTGCAGGGCTTTGGCAGTGCTTGGCAGTATTGGTCCTGCTGCTGGGTTGTTGCCCTCCTACAGCCTCCTCCACTTCTCCTGATGTACTGTCCTGTCTCCTGGTAGCACATCCATGCTCTGGACACTACGCTGACAGACATGGCAAACCTTCTTGCCACAGCTCGCATTGAAGTGCCATTCTGGATGAGCTGCACTACCCGAGCCACTTGTGTGGGTTGTAGACTCCGTCTCATGCTACCACTAGAGTCAAAGCACCGTCAGCATTAATTAATCTTGCTAATTGCCTATAATTTCCACCTGTTGTCTATTTTATTTGTACAACAGCATGGGAAATTGATTGCCAATCAGTGAAATCAAGGTGTTGTATCAAAAAACCACCATATGTATAAGATAAAGACAAAGGCTGGATTGTAATTTCAGCTGTATTTACATGCTAAATGTCACTTAGAGAAAAGGTCAGAAAGATGCTCCAGTTGGCATCACTGGGGTTCAGTGTTGTTTTGGTTGCCCTTCAAAATACCCTCTTTTATGTTCCACAGAATAAACTCAAAGGCAGGTTTGGAAAGACATGAGTGAATGATGATATGAATTACATTTTTTATGATTAACTATTACTTTACTCACAAAATACATGTGAATAATAATGCATTTGCATTTCTTGCCATCAAGGGCGTAAGGATGATCTGAAAAGTGGGCGGGAACATAGTGAGCTTAGTCATGAATATTGATAAGGGGCATGACATTCAATACAACAGCTGCTTCTTGGTTTCCGAGGCTGTATTTTTCACATGCATGACAACAATTTCTTTCCAAAATACTTACCAAAATATAGCTGAAACGTTGCACCGTAAACTGTATTTGTAACTTTACTACATTAATTTAGAACAAAGTTTTTGGTGTAGCGTTGTAATCCACAATGCATTTATCATTTAGATTTTTAGTCTTTGGGACTTACAGAAAAAAGTCCTTACAGTCAAGCTTTAGTAACAAAGTTTTTCATTTGTTCTTAACGCTGCGGTGATTATAACTTTGGTGTCTAACAACAAGTTCTTTCCATTACATTTACAGACAGTCTTGTCTTGTTAAAACAATCCCCAGATCCATAAAAGACAAAAACCACTGAATTTTGCATGCCAGGACACTAGGTGGCAATGCACTTCGTAAAGAAACACTACTTGCCCCTGCACATACTTAAAGACTGAACACATAATATGCATGTGGAAGACCTCACCGTTTTCACAAATTGGCATTTCTGTATTTAAATTGAGGCAACACAGCACTGTTTTCATTAGTTCGCATTTTCAGGCTCCCAAAGTGTTGTTGTTGTGTAAATGAAAAGCAAAAAAAAAAAAGTTTCAGTTTTTATGACAGCCTGTTTTTGTTTTTTTTTACCAAAAAGCAGAGGAAACCTTCCACCAAAAGCAGGATTTTTAGCCTTTAGTTTCCTACAGTCATTTAAAACAAAGTTTTCAGTTTGTAATTCATGCTGCAGTTATCATTTGCAGGATCACATCACTTTAACTTCTGAAAGCGCGAGTAAACATTGGTATAGCAATGTTATTAGCCCATTTATTTTAGCAAGGAGGCACAATTCCAATTCCCGTCATCTACCCTTGAGATATCATGGCGCCCGGTTGTTTATGAGCTCACCCAATCTCCTGCAAAGTGGCAATGTGAGAGATTCGTGCAGATGGCAATGAACTGTGTGCTTTGCCGCGATGAGAAGAGAGAAGGATGCAATCTCTGGAATGATGGCTGACTACGGCGCTGCCCAATATGCTTCACTTCGCTTAAATTTACAGCCTCTGTGTCTTCCACGTATGGCTTGTCCACATTTTCTCTCCTCTCTGCTCAGTTCTTCTCCTCCCTCCCTCTTCCCTGCTCTGAGATGTCCTTGGGAGCAAGCATACTTTTATATTTCTCCAGAGATGTTTTTAAATATACCGCTGTCATTGTTGGTCTGCCAGTAATACCATTTTTACCTGTTCATCTATCACCGGTGACATTGCAAGTGGAGGATCTGCATTTTATTGTAAAAGCTGACAGGTCTGCAGACGCCGAGCATGTCAGGAGTTATCAAGATGAATCAAAGGCTTTTCGAGTCTAAGTGCTCTACTGGGGAGTCAAATGGGACGTCTGTGCTAGGACAGGACCCCTGGATACTTACATCTGTCTACAAGCTAAACCTAAAATAGACACAAACAGGAGTAAAAGTGTTAGCATTAGGGCTGGGAATCACCAACAATTGTGTGGTAACGTAGTAGTGGTTTCATAAAAGTTTCATAAACGGATTACGATTGCAACTGCAGTAAATGTGCAAAGTGTACTGAGAAGAATGATATATGATTATACTGGTTAAATAAAGTTAAATAAATGGATTTTATTAATTTTCTGTGCAAAGGAAAAATATAGGATGACTTAAGTGTTAATGCAATAAAATAATGAGAAAAAGATTCTTAATATATGATCATACTAGGGAAAAAATAAATAGGTAAAATAATCAAATTAAATAAAATGAGAAAAAATGCAATGCATGACATTTGCTTATCTTTGTCAAGGATGCAGACGTTTATTTTTTACCCTTAAAAAATATAAAAAACAGTGAATAATATATTGATGCAAAACAGTGATACAGGATTATACTGGCCAAAAATGTAATGAAATTAAATTTGAAATTTGAAATGTTAATAAATTAAATTAATTAAAATCAGCATTTCAAGTGTTCACGCTTCCTCATAAATTTGATAAGCGGGTTTGGCGTGCTGTCCAGGGAGCGGGCCGGTAGAACGGCGGGCTCGAACCCTAGCGATTGGAACCCTAGCAAGGGTAAGGGCTCGGCGTCTGGCTCAAACTCCGGCTGCCCCCCGGAGTGAGAGGTAGTGTTTAAAGGGAGGCAGAAGTGGAGGAGGAAGGTTTGCAAAAGCGAGATGTGGATGAATGGGAATCTGTGATTTTATAGTGCTTGGAAAGGGTTTGATTGGGTGATCGTAACAAGGGGAAGGTTTAGCTGGTTGCTAACAGCTCTTATCTGTGGCAAAGAATGCCAAGACACACTTCATGTTATATGTATACAATATATACAATTTAACAGTTATTTTTATTGTATTGTACAGTATGTGCTGATATTATGCACCAATAACATTATTTAGAAATACGAACAAAGCAAGATCTCTGGCCAGGACTAAACATCCAGTGATGTCCTCTCCAAATCTCCTTTGGGGAATAAAAACGGCACCCTGCTAACCTCCCAGCATCACCTAAATTTGCGTACATTTTAGAGGGCCAACGCTAACAACATTTGCTGTCATAGTTTCACAGCAAAAGGCACAAAAGAGGCAATTACTTGCATTGTGAAAATGACTTGTGCTGTTTAATCACAGAGTGTTAGCAGGCCTCATTTATCAAAACAGGAGATACGTTCCAGTGTGCTGTGCCAGTGCAGATATGTGTGTCACTGAAGCACTGCAGTAACCGTCAGTCCCCCGGGACCACATCTCACGGGAGGGCACATGTACGGAGCAGCACGCTTTCTCTGCCCGATGAGCAATGTCGACCTTTCATGAAATGCACAATAAGACTTCTAAATGGCATTTAAAGGCAGTTGAACCCAGAATGAATGGCCGGAAATCGCTCCCACCGCCACATTTTGTCCTTTAACACTTAACAATGTTTTGAAAGAAGATTAAGAGAGTGGCCCCTGGAGGAGCCCGTTAGAATGAATCACGGACAAGAGAAGCCTTTTCAGAGAGCCCCGCTTTCAAAGCCATCACATCTATGTTTCATAAACCTGTGTTACATGACAGCACCGCTGCATTTTTCCTCCTCGATTGTTCGCCGCAGTCAATGGAGAACGCCTACGAGCGCTTCTGATGAAAGCCGCGCACCGAACTGAAAAACTCATGGCTAAACACACATTTTAGTTCAAAAGGACATGCCGTTCAATTAGGATCTTGGCAGAATCCTCGAGAAAACCATTTCGTTTTTCACTTGAGGATATGGTATAGCTTGTTTTTTTTTTCATTGTTAATGCACTCCATATGCAGCCTGCTTTATATTTTATAATTTTATAGGCTTATGTAGTTTGACAAGTACTGTATTTAGCCTGCATTGAATTGAATGAGTGTTGCTATTCCAGTATTACACACAAATCACTATTTAATAACGTGTCCTGTGAAGTGATGTTTGTAAAAAACAAATCCATCACATTTAAACAGCTGCTTTAACCTTCTGCTGTATTCTTGCATCAAAATCCACAAATATATGTTTTGGAGTTTGGGTGTTGCTTGTTTGATCTGTGCATATTTCTCTCATAATTTCAGGTGTAACAACATTCTCACTCTCAGAAATAAAGTCACTGAGGTGACACCTTTTCAAAAGGTACACGTTTGTACCATTTTTGTACCTTAAAGTACACATTAGTGATCAAAGTGTACATAGTGTACAACAAAACTGTACCTTTTCAAAATGTACCGCCCCAGTGACAGCTTTTGTACCTTTATTTCCGAGAGTGTTATATTATAGATAGAGGACTGGGTGTTTTTAGCAATTTGCTAACCATCAACCACCATGTCAACCATCAAGTTTCTATATTTTTATCTCAAGTTATGGCTCGTGGTGTTCTTGTACTGTGTGTTTATAGGCTTTTTTTTGCCTGCTTTAGTGTTTGCAATGACACTGTCAAACAGGAGCATGATTTCAAGTATAATTTATATCCATAGCATAGACAGTGTGGGATGCGTTGCATGTCAAAATTTAAAACTCAACGTCAATGTCAGTTAGAAAAAAACTAATATATATATATATATACACATATATATATATGTATTAACCAATTCATTTGAATATAAGAAATTAATCATATTCATGCTTAGAATTCGCTGTATCCTCAGTGCATTAATAGCTTACATTTTGATTACAACCTTAATCAGGCATCTATGAAATGCATTTAGTCACTTAACATTCTTGTCTAAATTTTGTGATTCATTACTGTAAATGCAAATCTTTTTATGATGCACTGACTGCATTTACTCTTGTACCCAGCAAAGTGAAGTCATGTTTTAATCAAAAGTAACACATTATGTTTTAATTACCCGAGCAATGTAAATCTCAACAAACACCACAGCTTGCCTTGTTCAGAGAGAAAAGACAACTGTCACTTCCGTCACAGTCTGAATAATGCATTGAGTGTGGAGTATATGGACACTCTTATTCCTTATTCCAGTGATGTGATCTCTCTTTCTCGCGCACATCACTCAAAGTCAATCAATCATAAAAAAAATGGTACTAGAGCACATGAAGAAGAATATTAAAACATCACTGCACTCTACTGTCACTTAATGTAGGATGGGTTAAACCAGGGCGTCTCAACTGGTTTTGCTTCAAGGAATAGTTCACCCAAAAATGTTCATTTTTTCAGGTCATCCAAGATTCGAGTTTGCTTCTTTATCAAAACAGACCAATGGATGCTCTGCAGTGAATGGGTGCCGTCAGAATGAGAGTCCAAAAGTAACCCACACCACCCCAGTTCAGCAATTCATGTTTTATGGAAAACAAAAAGCTGAATGTTTGGAAGAAAAAAGGCATTTTTATCTTCTTTCACCTCTCACATCAAAATTCACCCACATGTTTGTTCAGAATGTTTTTTTTCCCCTTGATCTGTGCTTGTTTCTCTCCTGATTCAAACCATATTTCACTGGAGAAAGCAATATTTTGGATAGAGGAGCAATGGTTTGAAGTCAAAAACACATTAATGATAGTTTTTCACTTCAGCTGTTTGGACTCTCGTTCTGACGGCACCCATTCACTACAAAGCATCCAAACCTTTATTCCTAAATCATTCCTTTCGGGACTTCGTATGAACATTTGTGAGTGCATAAACAAACACAAATGTTGTTTTATCAGTCATATCAAACAAATAATATATAATTCTATCCTCGATGACATCATTTCCTGTTCACCAACTCCATATGCAAGCAGTTACCATGGCTACGAGAGACAAAAATACAGTGTCTTCCCTGGGAGTCAGAGGTGAGCGCCTGGGGTAAACAGTTGTAATGGAAAAGCATCTCTGCAGCTGATTGTGATCAGTCTGCGCTCCCAGGAACAGGGCGATACTGACGTCCTGAGCCCACATCATTTCTAAAAAGCCCCCCTGAGTTTACCAGACGAAATTAAGTTAGTTAGGCTACAGATTAAAACAATGCAATAACATCTGACTGTGATAACAGCTGCCTCCTGCCACAAAGTTGGTCGGTTTTTCTAGGTGTTCACTTCTCATGAAAATGAGCCGCACACAAACATGACATGCAATGAACTGTAAACAATGAATAAAACATATGGAGTAAGAAAAGCTTTAAGTAACCTAAGATGGAAGGGAAGTAATTTTTTCCGATTAGCATGATGGAAACCACACACTGTCAGATTAATGCAGCAGCAAAAACAGTAATGTTATTACTTGGCAGTGAGCGCTGTACCACAAATCTCAATCAAATACACACCCAAAGCAGCAGATCTCTAACACTGTGCGTTGATACGCTTTTACATTCCGGCGGATAAATGCACTAGCACAAAGGAAAAGAAACATAGCATCCAGTGCATTGACGTGACAGAACAGGATTGTGCATTGTTTTCATTTTCTATTACACGTCAAGTATATTCTACTTCCGCAGGTTTAGTAATTTTGCACATCAAAAGGACAGGAGTTATGGCTCACAGTTTAGTTGCACAAAAAATGTTTGAATACTTTACCATTTGCAATGTGCCCACAGACAGTCAACTTAAGCTGATACATGAGTCATTTCTCCTGGAGTGTGAGCGTAGCGCGGTCCCAAGCTTTTTGTGTCTTGTGATCAGTCATCTCCCTCCTCACACTTTAATTTTCCTTATCTTCTGCTGTGGCACGCTTAACAAAGCCTGTTGTGGCACTGCACTGTTCTGAGGAGAAGGGAAGAGCAATGCTGTGACAATATTATACCACAACAACATCAAAAACACATAAAAAGCCATAACTCAAAAAACAAGACAAGTACACTTACACCAAAACAAAAATAAAATTTCTGATATTACCTTTTATGATGAAACCTAATGCAATATTTATATAAACACCCAGGTTTTTATTTTCTTTTGAACATGCCAAAAAGAATTGAAAAAACTATTGCATGATATCTGTGTTTAAATACACGTCTGGAAACAAATGAACATTATCATAATTAAAATTAATTCAAATTAAATTAAAATGAATATAGGTAATAAACATAAAACTGTAAATAATGTACTACATAAATATATTTATAATACTATAAAATGTATAATAAATATATAATCTGATTACATGTATTAATCATAAAGGAATACATTATATATGAAAACAGACAAATTATAATTATTTAAATTAATAATAAAATAGGTTATTTAAAACACATAAATACACATTATCATATGATCATAATTTATATAAATTCATGCATAATCAGTAATAAGTACATGAATATATAAAAACATAAAACGT
This sequence comes from Enteromius paludinosus, assembly GCA_032361165.1. NCBI lineage: Eukaryota > Metazoa > Chordata > Actinopteri > Cypriniformes > Cyprinidae > Enteromius > Enteromius paludinosus. The sequence continues at coordinate 2,434,883 of JAUMHQ010000051.1, forward strand.
ACTAAATTAATTTATAATAGTGCAAATAATAGAAAATATGTATATAATATTTCATTATATAATACATATTGTTTTATAAATATTTTAAGTAATAATAAACAAGGTTATTTATAATGCAGAACTAAAATAACATCTTATCGTATGATGATAGTTGTTCAAATTTATTTAATAATGAATAATTAGTAAGTATATAAATGTATAAATATTTGAGCAAATAAATGTAAATATGTGTGAATAAAAATATCTATCAGTCTGTCCTTTTATCTATCTATCTACCTATCAAATGCACTTTACACTCATAAACCCACACAACAAACACAACCTCTCTATTCAGCCATGCCTCTGGTCTTTTCCCCCGATAGTTCTTACATTTTTTCTAAAGCGTTTTATTATTTTATTTATCTATTTTTTGTGTGATTCATTATTTTAGGTTTGGCAATCTCTCCAAAAACACTTCAGTGGAGAAGCCAATTAAAAAACACACACAACAACATCAACATTACTCGCACATTGCCCGCGTGCTTATTGACATTCTGTTATGTAAACGCTTCATAAACTGCCCACTCAGTCAACAATTAGCCTTTGCTGAATCCCCAGCGCCTCCGAACGCAGAAAGACTGGAGTTCTAGTCAAAGACTGACCTTGGAGCAGACGCGGATCTATGAGCAATACTAATGTAAAGACGCACTCCAAAATAAATGAGCCAGACAAACCTAGTGTCTTATTCCCAGGCATGAGAAATAAACCTTTGAACACAGCGCTAACCCAATATATTTACCCTCTTTGGAACATCTGAATAATAAATATTACCCTCAGTTCTGCGGAGATGACAGTTCTTCAGTATGTGATTATATAGTGGATTTAACCGGGGGAGAATGAGAAAACAATCTCTGTGATTGGCGTGTGATGGACAGAGTTAGAATAGAGAAGGCGGATCCGGCAGCATACAGAACGATTAATGATCAAATATTACTCACTGATTTTTACTAGAGTGCTTGTTATTTGGCAAAACTGATAGAAAAATTCGCCTTTGAAAATAACACATGATTGTGCATTGAAAAAGACAACTGACGATTCGAAGGATGAATGACTATGCAAATGTCAATGATAAAATCAAATATGTTGATTTCAAAAGTGTCCATTTTTAGGAGCGATCACCCAGAAACAGTTATACCTTAGATACCTTATTTCAAGAGATTAACCACACATTTGGGGTCAGGTCAATTGATTTACTGCAAAAATACATAAATAAATATATTTCTTCATACCAGAGATTACTTCAGTATTTCAAATGAACACTGTTTTAGTATTAATTAAATAATCCTGAAAAGTTTCAGCAAACATATTAAGAAGCACAAAAATTGACAGTATCCACAACAAGAAGAAATTAATTCTTAAGGGCAAGATTTCTGAAGGATTCAGAAAAAATTCAGCATTATGTCACAAGAATGAAATACATTTTTAAATGTATCAAAATAAAACATGGCTATTTTAAATTGTAATAATATTTTACAATATTGTTTTTTTAATCAAATAAATGCAGCCTAAGTGATAGATTGAAAACTCCTGTGCTGTCTTAATAAATAAAGAATAAAATACTAAAAACCAAAAACGAATAGTTTTAGAAAATATAAAAAAAATAAAAATCAATATTATTTTGTACAAATGTAATGTAATGGAAATAATATAAAAAAATTTTTTTTTATAATAAATCTAGATTTAAAATAAATGTAAAAATATATGAACAAAAAATTAAATATGTAATTTCTAAAAATCTCAAATAATAATTAATGTAAATGTAAAAGAACAAATATAAAAATGTAAGAAAATGCAAACAATTTATTCAATAATTAATATAGATTTAAAATAATATGTACAAATATTGAAAATAAATATAAACAAATAAATATAACAATATTTAAAAAATAATAAATTAAATGATTACTTTGTTTTTGATGAAAAATTCAGCCTTGTTGAGCACAAAAGACTTTCTAAATGGTAGTGTAAATGTGCAACTTCATTTAAATGCACTGAAAGTCATTTGCTTATGCTAAAAGCATAAAAGCTGGTGACTGAAAACATATTGATCAGTGGCATTTGAATACTGAAGAGGACGTCTTGTCTCAATCTCAAGAATGATTTTGGCTCAGCCTCATTTATTACAACAAAACCAGGCCCAAACCTTCTAGTAGCCAAGCACTGCAACCACTACACCACGTATCACTGGAATTTGCATAGTAGTCTAAAATGAAAGTGTTTACTCAGTCATTAGTCGACCTTGGTAAATAGATTTAGACACCGGCATCAATTACACCAAACCCGCTAATCGCTTTACCCCAGGCCAGCAGTGTGGGTTAACGCCGGGGTCACGTTTCAAGCTCAGCACTGTGTCTTGTGGTTCTGCGGGTGCAAAGAGCTTCCTCCAGGCTGTTCTTTTCCCAGATTCCCTTCTGTCACAGTAAACACCCAAAACTCGCCTCGTCGGCTGCTTAATCTCCCCGACAGCCCAGGCATGACATCCTTTCCCTCGGCTCTCGTTCCTGACATTCTGTCAAGCCATCCGCTGACTGTTCTCTCAGCTCAAGAGTTTCAGCATTAGAAACGAACTCCCGTACACTGTCCTGCCTGGCTTTGTGTTTGGAAAAATAGAAAAGATAACGTCCCTGCCATGAGCTTATTTGGCAGCTGCCAGCTTCCCGTGTACTGTCACGTATCTACAGGCTGTGAAAAGGGCTTGTTTTGCCAGCAAATAGCCTGCTGTTCCACCCAGTGACGTGAAGGCCCTGATCCCAGGCTGGGGCTCTTGGCAGATGGTTTGGCAACTTTCTCACCCGTTTCCAGTGTTTCTGATCAACATCGCTCCTTTGGCTGGGAGAGAGAGCCATTGAGACCCTCTGCTTTCACGCACCGTTAGGCCGATCCCATAGATGTCCAGCTCTCTTATTCCTCTGCTGTCTGCAGAGAGTCTTCTGGACTCATTCAGCCTTGAAAGGTACTGAAGACAGTCCAGTGGGACTCGGGTTATATTGTTCTAACTGCCGATTCATTTTTTTCTTGTTCATTTCTAATTCTCCTGACGTTTTTTTTGGGGGGAAAACAGTGCAACACAACAAACTGGCAATGCTAATATTTTGGGGAATGTTTTTTCATGCCGTTCTGAATTGTTTCTGAATGTAGTAAGGATCGTGGAAACTCTACACTACTCTGTCTAAATAATTGAAAAATAAAACTCTAAAAAAAAAAAAAAAAAAATGATACAAACATTTGTATTATATACATACATTTTTGCAGGTATATTTAAAAATATTAATATATATTAAAAAATAAATAGATAAAGTATATTAAATATTAAAATAACAAATTTAATGATAAATGTGGATATAAAATACTAAATAACGTAAAAAGTAAAATTACACAAAAAGGGAAATAAATAGAAAAATTAAAAATAAAATTATAAAACTTGTAAGAATAATATGAAATAAAACCCCAAAATGTAGACACTAAATAATAAACAATTCTAAATGTAGATAAAAAAAAGTTGAATAAATGTAAAAATGTTAAAAAAAAAAAAAAAGATAAATGATAAATGTAGACTTAAATTAATAAATATAAAGAAATAAAACATATTTTGGGAAATAAATATATTAATAAAATATTTGAAAATAATACTTTAAATGTAGGCATAATAAATAATACTTAAAAATGATAGAAAAAAACATCTAAATGTAAAAAATAAAAATATAAGCATGCACCATAAAAATCTTATTGTAACAAATAAAAATCAATGAAAGATGATCTGTAAAATGTCCTCCCCAATTAGTGGCTGGCCATTTTTAAGGTGTACAATTAGATCTTTGCACAGCGCATCAGGATTTCCAGCAAGTAGGATTTCAAAGCAAGTACTGAATCTTAGGAATGAAATGTGGCTTTTCCAAATGCACCCTTATATGCCCTCTGCAGTGTGAGCACACGTGCTATTTCCAGAGTGATCATGTGGGAATACGTGTTTCTGGTCACGCTGACTGACAATATGAGACAATACCTTTGATCCTCCATCAGGACTCAGACGCACGCACACATGCAGGGCTTATAAGATGTCTAACATTTCAAAGGGACTCACACTTCTAAGAATACAATTGCACTAAATGCAATGCAGCAGTTATGTCTGTTGGTAGTGTAGCATCCGGTAGCCAGTTCCTCTCCGAGATGGATTTATTGGCCAATGTGACACCGCTATCTTGGATCTGAAATAATTTTACGTAATGTCATTTCTTTTTTTTTTTCCTTTTCAGGAGCACTTTTAATCAAGCAGACAAGCAGCAGAGCGTCAAAATTACTGCCAAGAGAAAGGACATTAAGAGCTTTCTTCGGAAGGAGAAAGAAGAAGAAAATCAATATTCAAACACAAAATGAATCTGACTAGACTGTGAACTTCCCTTCAAATGGCGAAGGAAATGGGATATGAAAGATGACCTGCCATAAAAACCGATATCCCACAATGCCATCTGTCAGAGCAAAGGAAATAATGACAACGACTAATGAAAGTTGAAGCTGGATTCAGCAGAGGTTTATATCAACAGAGAAAAACTTGACGGCGGTGGCTCTGCTGACTCAGTAGAACAGCAAAGCCCTGATTAGCTCTGTGCTACTTAAACACCGCTGGCCATGTGAGAAACAATTGATTCCACTGGAACTAATGGGGAACATGAACATTTTTAGGGCTGCAGGTAATTAAACAAACTAGAAATCTATTTTTATGTAGGCCCATTTTGGATTATGACCTAAGGGTCTACATTTCTCTAGTTGGACGCTGCAGTTGCACTAAACGTTTAACATCTTGACCATTTAGAAGAGGGAAGAAGCACCAAATTCAAAGTAAAGACTATTATCCAAGTGTAGTACAATGCTGATTTGAACCAACCATTCTATGTTGCAGTTGCGCCAAATGCTCAACCACTTGACCATTTAGAAGAAAAAATAACAATGTCCAGCCTACTATCAAACTGAAGAAGATTGAAAGATCATTTTAAGGAGTAGTTCACCCAAAAATGAATATTGTGGCATCATTTACTCACCTTCAAGAAGTTCCAAACCTGTATGAATTTCAAAGGAAGATATTTTGAATAAAGTTTGTAACCAGGCTGTTTTTGGGTCACCATTGACTTCCATTGTATTTTTTTTTTACCTACTATGGAAGTCAAAGACAGCCTGGTTACAAACTTTTCTCAAAATAACTTCCTTTGTGTTCGGCAGTACAACGAAATTCATACAGGTTTGGAACTACTTGAGGGTGAGTAAATGATGACAGAATTTGCATTTTTGGGGTGAAATAGTTTGTCTAATAGGCAGTATAGGCAAATGCTTAGGGCGCCGTACATCCAGGGGGCGCCAGAAATGGAGGAAGAAAAAAAAGTGTCACTTCCACTTAAAACTGGTTTATATCATGACTTCAGAAAGGAATACGCCTACATTAATTTAACTGCATAGCAAAGCCTACTAAGTAGTAGTTACAACAATAATAATAATAATAATAACAATAATAATATAGCCTACTTGCCTAAGACGCCCCCTCCCCACCCTCTTCTGAATAATCCGACTTTACCTGCTACACCATGCTCATTTTTTAATGAGTCAACAAGCTCAACATGTCAAAATGTCCCAAACTGTCTGGTGCCCAGGGGAGGAAAAAAAAGAAAAGAAGAGGAGGAAAAACGCAACAAAGACATGTGTAACGTTACAATAAAGATATTATTTTGCAGTTTTTCCGATTGATGATTGATAATGAAAGCGGCTTGTGCGCATGGCCGCATAAGACCAGTATTTAAAAGTAGACACTTCCTATAGATATGTGTCTCATGTTTTCGCAGAGTTTCAGTTCATTTTAGTGACGCAATGCTAAAAACAGTTGCGGAGAGAACAAAGAAAAAACGCACACACTGTTTATTTTCCTTATTTTGCAAAAGCACACACTTTTGTTTTTACTGAGAGTGTACTCATAAAAAGTAGACACCTAACAGATACGAAAGGTGTGTAACATTTTTTTTGTGTGACGAAAGTCAACAGAGTGTTTTTAGTGTGTTGCACTGATAAGAAAAAAAAAAGACGTGACCATCGACTTCAGTCAGTGCTAGTAGCCGGGTGCATTATGGGTATTTTAGAGTTTACTTATTTTTATGTCATTTAAGCAATATGGTTGGGTTTTTGTATTAGGGATGTTATGTGTGTTTATGTTCAAGTTAGTTTGGTTGGGTTTGGTTCATTTGCAGCCCTGTTATAAAAAGTGTAACTATTACCGTAATGGAGATAGATGTGTAGGGGAGTGACTTGTTTATATTGCCGTGGATTTATTAAGTGATATCTCTATGTGATCATGTATAAAGGGAGAGAAGTCAGTGTGGAGTACTGTTGAATTTGTCTGGATGTGCATCTGGACAAAAATCAAGATTTTCTTAGGATGAGAGACTAGAAGATTGTAGAAGATACTACAAATAACTGGCATGGTATCATTTCAAACAAAAAACAGGCCAAAATGGGTCAGGTTTATTAACAAAATGTGGGAAATTGTTGATTAAATCAACAATTCAAACATTGAAATTGCTCCAAACACTCAATCTCTGTGAAGAATAATATGATAAAAACCAAGATCAAGCCTACTGCGAAAGAGGAGAAAATCGTTGATTTAAATAAAATATAGTCTGTCTTACAGAAAAGTTAAATTAAACATTTGTGTTAATCGACCAGCAGATGTTCTCCACACTAAGCCCCCATTGTACCTCAGGTATGACGCCATTCTTTCAAAGTCAGCTTGGAGTTTGAAACACAAAACACTTCTTTAGACCTCTTTAGACCATTTATAGGAGAAAGAACAAAATATCAAATGTCAGGCCTACTGTCAAGTAGAATAAAATCAAGTCAAAGCAAGTTCAGTTGGAGTTTGAAACAGCTTGTCAAAGTGCCATGATAATTTGAAGCACAAGCGAAGAGCAGAAGGAACTTTGCTGTGAGTATAGCTGGAACTTGAGTCCTTCCTTGCGTTCAAACTTTGGTACGTAAACCCATCCATCCGCCCTGTCACAACAGTGAAGTTAATCACCACCATTTGAGAAAAACACCCGATTCTCCTGTCTGACAAATACAGACCAAGATAAGGTGATTCTGAGCAACGGCCCTCCAGGGTCTTCACTAAAAGCCCTATATTTCATTTTCCTGCTGTATGTAAAGTCAATGGCCTCTAAAATAAACTGTCAATCCAGGACAACCTCCTTTGTCACACGGCGGCGAACACAAATCTTTTTTTGTGTGTTGTTTTCAGCCTTTCCTCAGATGGAATATAACAAAAGCACCTCGCACGACCCCCTCTTCTTCCTCACCTTCCTCTCAGCCCCCATCAGAACAGCAGATTTCAAAATTGATCCATGTCATCCAGACGATTTCCATTTCAATCTATTTTTACACCTCATGGAAGGAAGGCCATTTGCACTAGGGAATCACTCATGTGTTTCGCTCCGAATGATGATAAATTGAAGGGCCGTGGTGAATAAAAAAGGATTTTATAAGTTACCATTCCATTCGCATTGGCTTTCCTGTAATGCTGTCAGGCTGAATCATGGCTCTGTGTTTTCCACCCAGTCACATGCGGCATAAGCTTGATTTAATCTGCGTATTGGATATTAAATATTTGTGATTCCAAATCTACTTTTACAATGTTGAGGGAACACGCAGATGCTTAGTTGCATGCAAAGCTAAAATCGCTTTACCTGATGCCTTTGCCAAGGAATAATCTCATCTGTGCACCAAGGTCAAGGGTGTAACAGATTTTTAAATACATATTTTCTATGAAAAATAACAATAAAACAAAACATGATGGATGAGTGTTTGCGCAAACCCAGGTGCTCACACACCTGTTCAAAAGATGGAAAGATCAGAAAACATACTTTTGGACTGCATATGAAATAAATTATTCTTTGAAACAACCCCAGAATCTTTTACAGAGGATCTTACGAGCAAGAAAACGTTAAATACATCAATATTGTAAAGCTAATGAATCATTTATGTAACTGTGTAACACTCTAGTGCCTTAAAGTGAGACATATTAAAAATGGTAAAGCTTATAAAGAATGTCTGAGAAGATTTTGAAGTTATCTGGGTCAAAATTCAAATTCAAATTTGAATGTCTAGTGAGAGTGAAGCTATTCCAGTAGAAAGACTCTCAATATAACATATGAATTGGAATGCAGTTGAATATGGCACAAATCAATACCACAATTAAAAATGGAGAAGAGATCAATCAAAATGAAGTAAATATTGAAGCTGTGTTTCTCAGTTTCAGTGTTTGAGTAGGTAGTATGTTTAGCATTTGTGGGGCAGTGTAGTCACAACATACCATGTACCTTAAGAAACCAAAGTGTTTTTGCCAGGTGCCAGGTGTATTCTGGAGATGTAAATTGATACAGGCATAAATACTCAAAAATAAAGAGTATTTACTACGTCTACATTGTTGTTGACTGAACACTGAATGCAATGTAAATAGCTTTGTGTAGAAGTGCTTGCTAAATGATTAAAGCAATCAAGGAATGGTGATGAAATGTCATGCATACACCATTTGAAAACACCTTTAGTTTACAGCTCAAAACACCCTAGCAGCACACATAAGCTACCAGGAGCAAAGATGGCCCATTTCTAATCATGCATTTCTGTGGAAACCAGTGCTCCTGCCCAGGGCCGTTTGAAGGAATTTGGGGGCCCCAAGCAAAATGGACATGGAGGCCCCCCGCAAGCACGCACGCAAAGGAACCACAGCATAGCCATACAGTTTAAATTCACTCACACTTTATATAAATAAAAAAGGTTTACAGTGC
>JAUMHQ010000051.1:2457029-2494350 GCA_032361165.1 Enteromius paludinosus
TAAGGCAAAAACAGACTGTTTCATTCTAGGGTCAAATTCTAGGGTTGTAAATGGACCTGTAAAACCGTTTCTGGGCAGTTTTTCCCCCTTACCTAAGCTACATATCTTCTATGTACATATCAGAGAACAATTAAAAATATTCTCTCAATGCATTCAATGGCACCTTTAAGTCACTGGGGTATATTTTTTTGCACCCTCAGATTTCAGATTTTCAAACAGTTGTATCTCGGCCACATATTATCCCATCTTAGCAATTTATTTAACAAGCTAATTTATTCAGCTTTCATTCAATGCATAAATCTTAATTTAAAAAAAATTGTGGTTCAGGGTCACAAATCATTATTCAGGGCAACATAAAACCTATTTGACAACCTGCCCCCATCTGACATTAACTACTACGTGACACTGATATGAAATATCATAAACTTGCAATTTAGTTTTATCGAAATTACCACAGTCTGAAGAGGTGTATGAAACAAACAAAACATTTGTGTAATTCGGTCTCCTCTGCTATGTAAAAACATTTTAATCCTCTGCAATGTCCTTTTTAACATAATTTGGTATTCACTGTAAATTGTAAACGCATTCCTTCCCTCAATAAAAAGCCAAAAATTACATGTGTGCAAATTCTATACAAATGCATGAAAAATGCACATAAATAATAGCCTGTGCAGCCAAAAGAAAGTCGATTCCCAACACTATGACCGGCGTAAATGTGCCTGTCCAGCCGGGCTCCATCTCTGAGCTGATGGATTAATGATAACTAAACCCGCTGTTTGAGAATCAGCGCGGTATAATTGTGTGGCAACACAATCTGCTTTCAGGGATGACGTTAATGGGCAAAGAGCCTCGGCCAGCCTTTTATTTGGCTGTCAGCGTGTAAAAGGTTCCCTACGGCGCAGGCCCCTCTCTGAAAAGCAGTCACCACGGTGTCACACGGACAGATGCGGGAGGATCGCCGTTTCAACAGCCCCAATGATTCAGATCAATCACTGGAACGTGTTTCACCCAAGCGTGGGTGTCATCTCACACATGGCGTTATGCAAGCATTGGCGTCTCTGGCGCAATCCGACGTCTGAGATCTCGAGTCGCTCCCGCAAGACTCACAAAACGAAATGGCCTAATTTTATTATCATTGATTTGAACATTATGCTGTGGATCTTTGGGAGATTATTGCATTAAGAGGAGCGTGTAATTCAATTAAAAATGCAGGGCTGAGGAACACACGTAATGTCATAATCCCATTTGATATGCGATCAGACGCAAGAGCTGCAGCACAAGACTCTGGCCGCCTGCCCGTGAGCTATGAACTCTGCTGACTGCCTCGACAAATGCACTTTTATTTTCCTGAGGGAGCTGCTTTTCAGGACATGATTTATGTGAGCATGTTCTCCGCAGAGACCCGCATGTGTGCTTTTCGGAAAGCTCTGGACCGTCGTCTCTTGTCACCCGGCGCAAATCTGCGGCTATTGTTTTCTACGAACAATGGGGGATATTTTTAAACCAAACTTTACTCTGCAAGAAAACCCATTCAATTTCCGACAGCCGATGTTCAGTTAGGTGTGCAGGGTTTGCTCTGCAGTAGAGTAAGGGCTAAATACAGGGGGCAGAAGCCAATTTCGAGAGGTTACAATTTAGCACCAGAGTAGCTTCTCCGCCTATTGACCCGTATTACGGTAGTTTGCGCACAGTAGGGCTAGGAGACAAACCGACTTACACACTGAGGCACTACATTTTCCAAATGGAAAGAGAGACCTAAGCTGGCCCCCTGTTAACCCAGTCACAGCGGTTTGGCCCTCTGTTTCTACACTTTCAGGTTGGTTTGTTCTAACGCTAGTATCACAGTTTGAGAGAGGCCTTTCCTAAAAAAAACAGACATCCTCCAGTGACACAGATAATGATATAGGTCAACCTGTCAGCACCCGCAAATCCAAGTTTCAACTGAGGCACTAAACTTTTTCAAATAGTTTAGCTTGTTGTTGTATTGGTGTTATAGTGCTGCAAATTTTAAGATACCTGTAATATTTTCCATCCCTTAAAGGTGAATCAGTTCACTCAGCTGCTATTTCCAGTGGTGCAACAGCCTCGATCTATCTGGGTGGAGAAAGAAATATGCAAACTGTTAGTCAATATTACATTTAAATAACAGATTTTAAATTAGTAATAAAACATGAAACTACTACTACTACTGATTAACTGAACTATAATAAAATAAATTAAGCGATTACTGAATTAAACTAAATAACAATCATAACTATTGCTTTAACTGATAAGTGAATTTATCTAAATAAATAGCTTTTGCTTCTTTAATGAATAAATTATTTATTAGATGCAGGCTGGTGAAACACAGGGAAACAAGTTATTTCAAATGAGTGAATGGATTTTGTTTATTAGAGAGAACATGGCTGGATATCTACCAATACCACTGAAAGACCACATACATCTTCTGGTAGCTACTCTAAAGCTGTTACTGTTGCAAAGCTCTGAGCATTTTTTTCTTATAGTGTCTCTATGGCAGAGGGAGAATTTTCCCCAAAGCCTATCCACAACTGTGATAATTACCCATGCTTCTTTCCTCTGGCTCATTTGCATAATCAGCACCAGTCATTCACTGTGGTGGCACAAAGGAATATAATGAAACAAAAGAGTAACAAGGGAGATTTCAGATGCTGGCACAATGCTGTTCGTTTGTTCTTACAGCTCCAACGTCATAAAGATTTTCACTTTACAATGGCATTCATGCAAGAACTTTGGAATGTTCCCACACGTTCCATATTATTGTTTTTCTTATTCCTTTTTTTCTTCTTTTTAGTAAGCTTGAACGATTTTTTTTGTCATAAATGGACCGTCTGAGTGGCATTTTTCCAGCACAAGTGTAATAACCAAATCTGAAGGTCGCTGCCATGCCTGTGCACTTCAGAAACGGCCTTTACAGCCGTTTTTCTCCCGTTGAAAAAAAATTAAATAATAGTTGCTCTTTCCAGCACATCAAAGGGAATGGAGAGAGCATTGATCTGTAGGGTTTCAACATCTGGCCTGAGTGTTATACACAATGCATGCCCCCATTTTCATGCATCTACTGAACAAACTGAAATACCGCTGGAGAGTCTAAAAACAAACAGTGTAACAGTTGCAATTGTTCTGCTTGCATTGAATTCTAAACCCATGGCTTCAGAAACACAGGCTTATAAACAAGACACTGCATGTATCTAGTCAAATGTGCAAGATAACAATCTGAATGTTTTCCAAAACATACAATTTTTTTTCACCTTTTTTATTTTATTATTATTATTATTTTTTTACATAACGAATTCTTACCTTTTTGCAGGTTATACATATATTAAAGAAGGGCGTTTTGGTGACGCTTTAGATTGGGGACCAATTCTCACTGTTATCAAACTATTAACTACAACATTTGCCTTAGTAAACTCAGTTTGCTGCTTATTAATAGTTTTTAGTTGTTAAGTTTAGGGTATGGGGCTTAGGGATCTAAAATACAGAATACATAAAGACAACCTATTTGATAGGAAACTAAGACACACGAAACAAAAATTAGTATGTTTAACAAAAGAAAAGAATTGGAAAATATTTAATATTATTATTTTGCATATGTGTATATATATATATATATATATATATATTTTTTTTTTTTTTTTTTAGCAAAATTTTTAATAACACTCATTTTTTTCTGCAGGTTACATTGGTTTGCGAATGGGGGTGACAGGTGTTTTTATGAGCGAGCAATTTTAAATAATTTAAGATTTCTGTATAATTGAGTCACTGAATGAATCTCTTAACCGAGTTGTTCAAAACTAAAACACAAAGGTTCTGCAGCGAGACCCTTTATAAATGTTATAAATAAATGAATACCTGTATATGGTCACGTACCTTATTTCTTTTGATTTTTAAATGCATTTTGTAAAAATATGGTAAAAAAGAAAAGTAAAAATAAATCTTTTAATTCATTTTAAATGTAATAAAATAATAAAAGAATAGACATAATATAATAATAAAGATAACATTTTAGTAATCTATACCTACTTTATTAAACCAGTGTTCAGAAAAATAATACATACAATACAAATAGAAAAGGGAAAGGACAGAGCTAACAGTAAAAAAGCAGAAATAAAGGAACTAATCAAAAACTATACATACGAGAAACATCTAGAGATAAAGGTATTGACAAAAGAGAACTGTGATGAGAGAAATACTGAGTAATATTCAATTCCATAAAATGTAATATTGGATATGAACTCAGGTCGTCCGTGCATAAGTTGCACAGGGCAATTTATCAAAGCACAATTCAAAATGCACCATCCCATCAAGCCGCACTGTATCTCTGCCTTAGAAATGGTTGAATAAGAAGTAAGGGCACTAGAATTTCTAGCTATGGGCTTGGGTGGAAATCCCAGGATTCAATTTCAAAATCATTCTGCCTCTGTTGCACAGAAATGCACACACACACAAAAAAAGGGTTTTCAACAATGGACAGCCAAAGCCTGTCATGAATCTGTTACTGAGCTTTTGAAGTCTATGTATGCAATGAGATCAGAAACTCAAGCTCAGTGCACACGATAAGTCACCACACTTGTCCATGTCCACAAAACCAGGCTGCCACCTCCAACAAGAAGCCTCTTCTTCTCTATACTGTCTCATTTTTTTTTGTACACCACCCTTTACCCAACATCGGAGCTCCAGGATATGGCACCGCTCTCTCCTGGAGCCTCACCTTCATGATCAGCTGAGATGAGCGAGGTTAACCTCGATCCTTTTACTGGGAACTCAGTCAGAACAACCAAGGGAGACAACAGAACTCCTCAGAGAGGCCCTTGAACATCCCGCGGCTAAAACTGCAGTCTCGCTCTGCTTTTTTGTATGGAACAAAAAAGAAATCTATCCTTTTATCCAGTCAACTTTTGTAGCATTCAGAGCAAAGCTTGAAGAGATGGTGTTGCACAGGTGTTGGTGAGAATATTAATAATATTGACTTTAACAGAGGAAAGCTGGATGTGTATGATGGCTGCCTCTCAGGACGTTTGTGCTCTTAACAAGGACGTTTAAAAAGTGTTGAACGCCTGATTGGAAATACATAAACTAAACTGCAGGGCTAGCCAGTGTGCTGACACAAGCTTCTAATCACCCACTAATAAATCTACCCTTTCTTACTCTTTTACTTACAAATTATGCAGCCTTTAATAGGCGAAATAAATTTCGCAGTGCACCTGGCTCCCGAAAGAAAGGAAGTGAGACAAAGAAAGAAAGCTATAAAGCAAGCAAGAAAGAACACAGTCACTGATTCTGTTGCACATTGGATGCGAAAATGAGCTATATTTTAACTTGGCAAAGTAACTTGAGCATCATGGGAGTGTGGAGGCCTAATGAGGAGAGTGAGATGTTTTGTGTGGTTGGCTGGTGGCAGGATGTCTCTACATCAGTCTTAACTAAACAAACCCCCACCTGGGAAGCCTGTTAGCTGCACTGCAGGCACAGACAGCCCCATACCGCAAAAAATGCTACAGTCTGAGAGGCGTTTTCCAAGGCAACTCATGCGTCTCTGGAGGCATGCCACTGTCACGTTATGTTTTACGAAACGTCTCTTGTCCAGTTTCCTGCAACTCCACCAAACTGAAAAGCAATGTGCCAATGCAGTGGATCTTGAAAAATGATTTATGTCTCTGCCACATGTCACAGCTGTTATCTATTAATGGGGCATTGCTTTTATAAATTCTTATTTTATATGACAGTTGCAAATGTCATATAATTAGGACAAAAATTCGGAAAATACAAAAAATACAGAAGCTCTAAGAAGTCATGCATAATTTTCTTAGGATCTCACCATAATTTAAGTCAGTCCAAATGGATCCTCTGCAGTGAATGGGTGTCCAAACTGTTAATAGAAACATTACAATAATCCACAAGTAAATGCACATGACTCTAGTCCATCAGTTAACATCTTGTGAAGAGGATTACGGGGAAAGGACTTTTTTAATGAAATAATTATACTGGAATATGGACCAGAACAGCTTCAAATTAAAATGTCTCAATTATGGATTTGTTTCTCATAAACACACAGCTTTACCCTTCATAAGAATATAGTGACATTTTTATCAGCAGATTGTAGCAAAGCACTGGGCATTATCAAATAGGAGAATAGAGGGATGGTAATGTATAATGATGAGATTAGACTATTTATTTATTAAATACAGAGACGGTCTCTGTAATCAAAATGAGAATAATCACTAGAAATTAGGTGTTTCACTGAAGGAGCTGTTTCAGTTTGAGTGAGTCCTCGTCAAAGTGAAACTTTGCTCATCCATGATGCAGTGCTACAGATATATGTCTTTGCCACCTCTAAACAAAATAAAAAAATCAGAGGGAACAAATTGAGATTGATAAAACAACTCATGGCGTGTTCAAGAAATTGTGGTTATCAAAAAAAAGGAAAGGTTTCTTAGGACTATTAAGGTTTCTGTTGACTATTATGTACTTGCCTAAAGACTAATTTATAGTTCAGTAGCCTAGTTTATGACTGACAAGCATTGAATAAATTTGAGATAAATTTCTATCTATAATTTTTTTATTTTTTTTTTATACAGTTAAATAATGTATATACAGCTGTGAAAGCATTGGCCATAATAATAGTAGTTTCAGAATCAATATGTTTGTAGCTTTAAAATTACTTTTGTTAAAGGCTCTTCAGAAAACTTTACAGGTTCTATGTCTTTGTCAGAGGCTGTAAGACCATCTTCTCTAAGTTTCTTGTAAAAATATTTATAACTGTGGGACTCTAGTCAATAAACTGAACTGCCCTCTAAGGCCTCGTCTGTCAGAAAACAGATGCAGCAAAATGCCACAATGAAACCGCCTCACAAATTCCTAATATTCCTCTAAATTTTTCATAAATGGGGGCATGGACTGATGAAAAACCTAGTACTTGCTGACATCAACCAAAACCCAGATTTATGCATTTAGAGTACATGCACATTTTTCTTTGGCAGAGCAGTCTCCTGATGCCAGATCAGAAAAAAAAATGGTCCAGTGTCCGACCCTATTGGGAGTTTTATTATGAGTTATATTCCTGTTTTCTCAAGGTGTGTGCAGTCCCGAGGGTGAGCTGTGAAGGACCTGTGCATGGGCTGTAAAGCAAGACAGGTAGGTTTCAGGAAAGCACCTTCACAGTGAATTCATCCCTAAAAACAGGGTCACAGCAAAAAGGACGTATCTGTCAGAGTCCCTGAAACAAGAACCAAATGAATCGCATACATGAAAAGCCTACCTTCAGCTTCCAGATTTTTTTTTTCGTCCCGAAATTCTAGTTGTTGGGCAATTCTGGTCCTTAAATTAAATTGCTGCATCTTACAAAAATACAAAAAACACAACAGTTATTACTTAAATAATACCAAGTAAGAGCACAATTTGTCAGCATCACTGTGATTCCCCAAGTTTTCACATCTTTTAAATGTTTAAAAATGATGATACTAATTAACTGAACTAATTGTAGTCTATTAATTTAGTGCATATTTGCAATGTCACAAATGATTTATGTCAATGATCTTTAATTGTTTCTAAACATTACAGCATCATTTCAGATAAAAATCTATCTTGTTTTCGATTACATTTTCACTGTAACAAACACCGTAAAAGAACAACAGCCTATTCACAGATTTTGTAAGTCACATTGTAAGTCTCTTAATTTAACTTAAAAAATAAACCAACCCTGAGAAATATTTACTGGAGTGTCCAAGGGTAACAATATTAGCCCTCATATTAGCCTATGCTTTAAAGTTGAGGTTATATTTTTTTAGAAACTATATAAAGACTCTATGATCTTTCATACTCTCTCAGCCACTTGTGTACAACATTTCTGCGAAAAACAAACCCTAAATACGACGCAATCAGAAATTAATACCAACATATTACCCATTTTCTTCTGCCTCTCCTTTATTTCTCCAACGGCTCTTGTCTGACAGACGCGGCCGTTTAGCCAATCAGCTGCGAGAATTTCTCTCCGCCCCGCCGCTATTGGTTGATCTCTGGAGACTCGGGGGCTGTTCCGATATTAATGACCGCTGAGCAGACAGCGGCATGTCAATGTGACAACCGAACGAGCGGCTGCAGATGCGCCTCTGAACGCGGAGGAAGGAGGAGGTTGTCAGTGCGAGGGACTCTTAAAAAGCTTCCAGACGGCTCTCACCTGGTGGATTTTGCCTCATCCGCACGGCAAAATCTTAACGTTAGGAGCGCGAACCGCTGGTGTTACTCTATCTGCGTTAAAATAAGACCACGCGCGCTTATTTTCATTTGCGTGGAGCGGGCTTTCCGCTCTCTCGAGCACTGCGCTATAGATGAACGGAATACATATCGCCGTATCGACCGAAATGACTTACGCTGAAACGGTAAGTTTCAACATTTTCCGATCTACCTAATGTATTTGGTTCATAAATATTCATTTCAGTCGGTATTTACTGCATGAGCATCCACATTCAAGTTGAGAGAATATGCGTCAGAGTGATTCTTTCTCTGCAAAACGACCGTGAAGGAGCAGAAATGGAGGGAAAGGGATAACAAGCACGTAGGTAGTTGAATAAATAGCCATGTCAACTCGTAGCACAGAATTCCTGTTGCTGATGTCGCGGTCGGAGAACAAACACATGCGTGCATCAGCAGCAGCAACAGGAAATCTGTGCTCCAGCTTGGCATGCGTATTTTTTTGGACACAAGGCACGTCCTGGACGAATAGCCACAGGCAGTCTTGCATCTGGCTGTTCTCAATCTCCTTTAAATCACCCTGTTGCCGTCCAAGATGTTCTACAGCACCCCTTATAGCACATGAATTTCAAATGCAGTCGCCTTGAGCATCCACCGTACAGTAAGTATCGTTAAATGAATGTATATCGCTTTGAATGGAGGCATTGTGATTCTGGATCCATTCGTCTGATCTGCATTCATTGCTTCAGCCTAATTTATACCATCCACAGCAAAACACCTCCTATGCAGATTATGACTTTTTATGACTTTTTTTATTTATTTATATATTTTTTTCACTCCAGCTGTTAATTACACAACCAGCGAATTTGTCCTCCCACATCTCTCTGTAGACGGAGGCGTTGAGGAATCATTGCAGACTGGCATTGCACTTTCTAAAACACAAGTCAGATGTTCTGTTAACAATTGCAAATAGCATGTAGGTGTTGGCATACATACATGCATGCATGCATAATTTTAAGACATGTTTAGGGTAAGTGCATCAAATTGAAAGATTGTATTACAATTATAAAAAAATGTTAAAGTAAAATTATGTAAAAGAAAAGAAAAAAAAACGTTTCCCTTAAATATTCAGCTTTGTTCCTCTACTACTCTAGCAAGTAAATACCAATTAGATCACTGGGTTTCAGGAGCAAAAGTCATTGGGCCTGAAAGAAAAATATGGAAGGATTGGGCTTTCCCATAGACGACCTTAGTGCAAGCACCATGCCTGAGACAGCCATAACCAGTTGTCTCTTGCTGATGGCAGGCCACTGGTTTGTTACAAAGTCAAAATGTTGAGCAAAATATTTTGCGGCATAATGGTAGACAATACACTCCAACCAAATTGTGTCCTTGGAGTCTCTTTCATGCCAAACTCTCCAAACTCAGACCTGAGCGGGCAATTCTTAATCACAGATGTAATCACATGGGCCACTTGATGGCTGCACTAATTAACAGACAATAAGTAAAACCCTTGATATTAAGGATCTCTCAGAAGCGGCACACTGGAGTGTTTAACTGATTTCAGTACCTCTTTGTATGACGAGGTGCTGGAAAATTGCTTTCTCTGATCGTTGCGTCATACCAAACAGTTTAAAGCACAGATGAATGGTGGATGTGCGGTTTGAAATCCAATTTATGCAAGACTGCATTGTCAGTGCAGAGTGCTGTGTGCTGCGAAACAAAACATCACAACGTGCTGAAAAATACCAAGTGTGTAGCGTTTCATTAGCTTAACACTATATCAAACAAATGAAAGATTAAAATGCTTTAATGTTCTGGCAGAGCATAATGCTAGTCACCCTAATATCATGAGTTCAATTCCCAATGAAAGCATGCCTTGATTGAACCGAGGCTCACTCTGGATAATGCATGTGCCAAGTGCATTAATGAAAATGTAAATATAATATCTTAATATTGAAAACATGCAGTAACATGATGAATGCACTTTTAAAAGGCCTACGTTTTTTTTTCGTAGCTGTACCTTTAATGCCTAATACAAAAATCGGGGGGAAGATTTAAGACGGGGTAAACTTGCTTTTTAATGATTTTTTCCCAATCTCCATCCACTGAAAAGGTCACCACACTCCACATTCTCTCATTGTTGCAAAAGCCTCGACTACTTCTGTTTCAAAATATAGACTTTAATAAGAGAATATGATAGCAGCATATGCTATGTGTGTTTTCACGAGTAAACAGAGCAGAACCATCTGAGAAGCACTGCTGTGCTCTCCATCTGTTTTTAGATTAGACTGATACCTGTAGTAGAGGCATCCGGTGTGGTTTAGAGCGCATACTGGGGGAACTGGGATCTCATTATGTCTAAACAGTCAAACTAGGGATGTTTAGAACACAATAAACCATTCACTGCTACACCGATAGATCGACTGACACTTGCTGTTGGGAACACGCTTTCAATCAATCAGGCCCAATTAGAGTGAAATGCTGTATTTGTACCCTGGGGAGATTTTATTGGCTTTCATAATTAGGTTCTTCATATATAGTGTAGTTTAGCCATGCAATTATTCTGCCCATTGTGCATGGTGTCTTTTCCTCAGGCTGAGTTATGCATGTTAGAGCAAATAGCAATATTACAAGTCTTTGGATATCGATATGAGTCCGATTTTTCCTGGAATATTCAGCATATTCTGAACCTTAAGGGCAAATTCTGGAAAACTCTCTTAAAACTTAAAGAGACTGTACAGTTGGAGTTCTAAAATTATAATCAAATGTGCATATGATGCAAAAATTATTGTACTGGCATCTACTGTAAGCATTCAGCATTCTTACTGATGTCAGTGTGTTTATAAATCCAAACCACATTTGCACCCAGAAATCTATAGCTATATGAGCAATTATGCCTTTTACCAAAGACTAGCTTAGAAAAGGGTCAATAATAGAAATAAGATACTTTAATGATCCTTGATGGGTATTGTAGTAACTACCTGTAAATAGTTGGCCAACTGGTTTCCAAATTTAGCAGGAATGTGCATTTAGATCTTTTAACCTTCGAATAGCTTGATTTTTGCTTATACATTTAATTAGTGCTTGCATGGTAGAACTGTATTGCTATACCTCTATTTACTTTTTTCCCCTCAAATTAAGCCTAATATTACAATAAAAAAAGGTAATTGATGTTTGCTATTCAAAATCTGAAATCATTGTTATATTTGCAAAACAAATTGTAATTTGCCCTTCTACCATGCAACTATTTGTGTAATGACTTGTGGTTGGTATTTTTGTCCTTAGACATAAATTATTTTAAAATAACTCTTGCACTGCAAAGACAGTGTTGCATTGGGTGCGAGGTCCCATGCACAGCCGAGAGAAAATAAATAAAATAAGATTTATGCTGACTGTCATGACTACAGCGAAAGTGGCTCTGATCTGGCATTTCTTTTGCACAGAACCAAATCTTAAAACCTGTGCTTGTCTAGAACATCACCACTGTTCTTTTTCTGCCTTGCGAGAACTGACATTTCCTTCAGGAATTTATATAAGCACAAACTAGATTTTCCGACAAGAGCGAATCAGCATCAAACAATCAGTTATCAGAATTGTTCATGTACACTTGAATTCATTGAGGAAAACAAACGACGGCAGTGGAAAAGCCGAAACCTGTGGGGTCCATCGGTTAATTTGGAACATTGATTCTGCATTAACCGTCGACTCGGTGCTGATTTTGCGAGCACATAGGAGCAGGTGCAAAGGGAAACGTTCCTTGAGCATTGCACTGGAAACTTCATTATGCACACACATTGCATAGCAAAGCCTGTTTAATGGACTCTTCCCTTACCTTGAAAATAGTGTAATGGCAAATCAATGAAGTGCAGGGCAGGGGAAGGTGCAGCAAAACCAACTATGCCACCTACCGAGAGGCCTATACAAACTGGCTGGCACCTAGGTCCTTTGTGTCTTCTCCAGGCCTGAGAGAACAGCTTACGCAGAGCATGTGAAGAGAAGAAGGGAGAAATGAGAGCTTAAGTAAAACACAAAGAGAAGAGTGAGCATGGGTGTAAGTGCAGGGGTGTCTTTCTATAGACATTTTTATGAATGAGTGAGAAAAATTCTCAAGACCATTTGAACAATATTCCCTCTGACTCATCTCTATAACACAGAGGGCTATTTCTACAAGCAATTCCACCTCTGCCCTACTTTCTGTATATGCGAACTGTTTGACCAAAGGTTAACTGGAAATGAAAGCCTACAGCTATACCTGGCATCATATATATATATATATATATATTTCAAACATCCATGTAAGCTTGGTTGTCAGGTATATGTTCCTTTTATATTCTTACCCCTCCTACTATTTTCATGCTTGTAACAATTAACTGACCTGGAGGTGGAGTAGTTGCAATAGGAAGTGGTTGCTTGCTGTAAGGAATAACAAAAAAAAATCAACAAATCAAAATAAGATATTGTATTTGCTCCTCTTTGAAAAGTGTCCTCAATGTACATTAATAAATGTGTACCCTATTTAATAACACAAAACATTTTTACTATCAGCAGTTTACATTGAGGTGCTACAGATATTTTCCAATCTGCAAAGGCACTCACTTGGGATTTAAGAGAACCTTAAGCTCAGTGATCGGTCCCCAGCCCAAGATTTACAGCTCATCTCAAACAACTCAGCCTAAAGCAAACACAGGGGCCGGGCTGCCACAATTCAGCCTGAGTTACTTCCCAGGGTCAGTAGGGCTTCTGCCCACCGGACACATTTATTCAAACATGCCCCTATATTTTACAAGCCCAATCAAGATGATGCTAGCTCTGTGATATCAGGTCTGGCAAATAATGGTGGGGAACGATTCTCTGACTCCTCTTCTCTCCAATTTCGTTGACTGACTCTGCAGTACATCAGGACGGTGATTAGAGGCATCCATCTTGAAATTCCATTTTCTCTGGTATTAGTTGCATTTCTCTCTGTCTCTGAAAGCATGGCACACTATGCAAGGTATTGCCACTTAAGCTTTAAGAGCCAAGGTGTTGTTCCAAGTTCTTACGTTTGTACATTCTCACCTACACTTAACTGGGTTAAGCCTAATTTCCTTCATTTGTCTTTGACTGGAGTTTTTAATGGGTGCACCATACCTTTATTGCTGTTGCAGAGTCAGTGGAGGTTAATACAGGTTTAGTTGTATTAGTGTGTCTGCTCTCCTGGGAGTGTTTTTTGCAGATACTCTAAGAGAAACTGCCTCCAGAACACAATCATGAGCCAGCCATTACACACAAAAAAAAGACATTATTTACCATTGCAGAAACTAGGGCTCTAACAGGGTTATTTCTGGAGGATAGTGTATTGATTTTGTAGTCTTAAAATGACTAAAAAGATCTTTTGGTTTCTTCTTACTTCACAACATATATGCTATAACGATGCCACACTGTTTGTTTCATTTTAAAATGTGGCTAAATAATGACATTCTGTAATAATATAAAGAAGTCCAACAGTTGCAGATGATGCTGTTGACTATGGAATTCTTGATTAAACACAGTCATAGCAGTGCCAAATTATCTACACCCCATTGAACTACGCCTTTATTTTGCATTGTCAAATGGTCCTGTTCACAATGTGAAGTCACTGAACAGCTCTGGCCCTGCATCAAAAGCATAACCTTGTCTAAAAGGGCAAAGACATTCCTGAACAACAAAAAATTGAAAAAAAGGATAAAACATTTTCCATGTGGGCCGCCAGAACAGTTCTGCTAAATGGATTCTAAAAATGTATTAAATAGTACTCATTTTAATATCTTGAAAGATTAATATCTTGATTGAAAATCAGGGATGCAGAACTACCACAATTTAAAAGAAGAGACTAAAAAGATTAGAAGAAAAACCAACTGCAGTTTCATTTATTGCACATTAACACTGTGCTGTCAACAGACAAGCATGCCTACGCACTGCATTAGTAGTGAACCTGCGCTACTAGAAAGAACATGCAGGTGTTGTAGGAGCAGTGCTCCATTTAACACGTCAGGAAAATAGGCCATTCGTGTCAGTCAGGAAAACATGCATTTTCCAGTATTTATGGCTGACACAGGTATTGTCAAGCAGCCATTTTCCAACCACCGTGAGGGTAGCGAAGCATCTACGAGGTGTAATAAACAGGCAAATTTAAAAGCACTCGTTATCTGCTAGGCTTATTAACAATTTGACACATACATAGATGACTCATCATCTATGGACAATTCAGTGTAGTTCCTAGAATCTCTGTTTACGAAACAAGTAAACTTCGGTGACAGAGAGACAACAAGATCAGGTGCAGTAACCCCCCGCCAGACCAAAATCACCTGATCTGAGGAAGGCCCCATATATCATGTACTTCAAACATATTCTGTTGCCGCAAATATTATTCATCATAAAGGTCCATGTATAGAAGCTTTTTCTGAGTGTTCTTGGATTAATGAAGAATCTTGTTGCCTTTGAAAATCACACATTTCGCCCCCTCAATTATTCAACCAAAAAACACACTCTCACCTACACAGAGCCTAGAGGGATGAACTTTGAGTTTCGCCGTCTGTGAAGCTAACCGAAGTATTGCTTTGTGTAGTATCCTCACTTCCTCACCACCTTCCTTAGGCACTGAAGGTTGAAAAGAGGGATGATAGTGTGATGGAACAGTCTCTTTCTTTCCGTCCGTCTTGCTTGTTTGCATTCTGGCTATGGCACTCTCCATAGTAACCCTGGTGATGTGGAGAGCTCTCCCAGAATTGCTATTCTTTTCCTTCAGTATTCTGCATGGCACAACAAAGAGTTGCTTTTAACAATCGGAAAAATAACAAATTGTTAAAGTTTAGACCTAATGTGGCATTTGCAATTAAAATATCTACATAATATTCAAGGCCATGATATATGTTGCTTATACAGTAGCTCAATTGTATTATTATTCTTTAAAGTGAAGTGGAGTGAGAATGTTTTGTGTGCATGGCTGGAACATTTCATCATGGGGAGTTGCATCTAGGGAATCTACCCTTTTGAAAATAAAGCAGCAATATTAATGCCTACATGTCAAACACACTAAGCTTCATAATTCACACATTTTAGGGAACTTCAGCTCCAGAATCCCAAAATAATATGTAAGGTGAAGGACACCCATATCCGTATGTCAAAGGCTTAGTGTGCAAGGTACTGCTGAATAAAATGTCAGCAGACATCAGAGTGCTTTAATGTGGCTTTTGTAAATGTCAGCATGCCTCTGTCTTGCCTTAGTGATGCCCTTGCATTTTTCCAGTAATTATATGCTAATATTTTTCATCTCTTTCTTCTTATTTTCTTCAGGTAGAAGTGGAATAGGCTGATGATGGCATCATCTGTAGTATTAAATGAAATGAACGACCTTGCTTCTGCCTAGCTGAAACCACCGCTACCTGAAGTTTAATGGTGACCTTTTTACCTTCATCTGCCCAACCAGTAAGATTTCCTACAGCACTTTCAATCTGAATTACGGGAGACCTGGCGACGGGACATCGCATCTGTTGACAGCACATCAGTCAGGGCCTAGGGAAGGCCCTCAAGTGAGGATTCAAGTGATCACCACAAATGGTTGATTATTTTTGAAGTGAAGTGCTTTTGCCACAAAATCTTTAAGGACCAACCACTTACTGGTGGGAACGGTGCCAATATGAAGGACATATCATTTGTGGATTATTTGCTAGTGGGTCTTGCAGTGACTACCTTGGTTCTTGCTGCAGAGGAGAGAGTCAGTTGTCCCAAACTTTGTGTATGTGAGATTAGGCCCTGGTTTTCCCCTAGCTCTGTCTATATGGAGGCCCCCACTGTTGACTGCAATGACCTTGGACTTTTTGTCCTGCCCATGAGATTGCCATCTGATACACAAGTTGTTTTACTGCAGACCAACAACATTGCTAAGATTGAGCGCCCTTTGGATTACCTGCCAAACATCACTGAGATTGATCTCTCCCAAAACAACCTGTCATCAATAAGTGATGTCAATATTGGACACCTCCCTCAACTCTTATCCCTACACATAGAGGAAAACTGGATATGTGCCCTACCAGACAACAGCCTTTCTCACCTGGCCAACCTTCAGGAGCTCTACCTAAATCATAACCTCATCTCCTTCATTTCTCCCGAGGCTTTTCGTGGCCTTCAGAGCTTGCTGAGACTTCACCTCAACTCCAACCGGCTTCAGAATATAAAAAGTGAATGGTTTGAGCCCTTACCAAATTTGGAAATTCTAATGATAGGGGAAAATCCTGTTCTCTCTATTCAGGATATGAACTTCAAGCCTCTGAGAAACCTACGCAGCCTGGTTCTTACTAGAATGAACCTGTCACAGATATCAGATGATTCACTTCTGGGCCTTGACAATCTGGAGAGCATTTCGTTTTATGATAATACATTCCCTAAGGTACCCCATGGTGCTCTTAGGCATCTGAAGAGCCTCAAGTTTTTAGATCTTAATAAGAACCCCATTGGACGAATTCAAAGGGGTGACTTTGTGGACATGCTCCATCTTAAGGAGCTGGGCATTAACAGCATGCCGGAGTTGGTATCCATTGATAGTTTTGCCCTCAACAACCTCCCAGAACTTACAAAAATCGAAGCCACCAACAACCCCAAACTATCCTACATACATCCAAATGCTTTCTATAGGCTGCCGAGGCTGGAAACTTTAATGCTAAATGGCAATGCTTTAAGTGCCCTCCACAGGATCACAGTGGAGTCCCTCCCAAATCTCCGGGAGGTTAGCATGCACTCTAACCCTATCCGCTGTGACTGTGTTGTGCGGTGGATGAACATGAACAAGACAAACATCCGCTTCATGGAGCCTGATTCCCTGTTCTGTGTGGAGCCTCCAGAGTATGAAGGTCAGCATGTGCGGCAGGTTCACTTCAGAGAGATGATGGAGATCTGTCTGCCTCTCATCTCTTCAGAAAGCCTCCCCACACAAATTAGTGTGGAAAGTGGGAGATCTTTGTCTCTTCACTGCCGTGCCTTTGCTGAACCCGAGCCAGACATTTACTGGGTGACTCCGTCAGGGAGAAGGGTCGTCCCAAATGCTGTTTCTGCGAGATTCTACATGCACCCCGAAGGCACACTTGATATTTATGATATCACTGAGAGCGAGGCTGGATTGTACACATGTGTGGCACACAATCTCGTCGGGGCAGACCTGAAATCTGTCTCAGTGGAGGTAAATGGATACTTCCCACAACCTGTCAATGACTCGCTGAATGTCAACATCGAGACTGTACAGACCAACTCTGTGTTGATATCCTGGAATGCCTCTCATGGTAGCCTGGCACCAAACATTAAGTGGTATACAATACCCAAGACAAACCATCCAACAGTGGCATTCACAGCCAGGGTACCATCTGACTTGGCTGTGTATAATCTCACACATCTCAGCCCTGCTACACAATACAAAGTATGCGTGGACATTCACAGTATCCATCATAAACACGACACCAGGTGTGTCAGTGTCCTTACTAAAGGATTAGAACAAGCCGCAAAGGACTCTGAGAAGTGGGACATGGTGCTGATTGCTGCTTTTGCTGTGCTTTTCATTGTGATCTCAGTAGCTTGCTTTCTGATTTATGTCTTTATGAGGAACCACTGCATTTATGGAGAACTGAAGCGATACCCTTCCAAAATGGCTCTGATGTCTGAGACCAGCCAGCAGTCTTCCTTTACAAGGCTCTGGATTTCTGGGAAAGGTTTGCCAGCTGCTGTTGAGGTGAAAGCCACAGTCATAAATGTGTTGGACAATGCATTTTAAGCTGCAAATGCAGAGGACCACAAAAACTACAAGCAAATTGACATGGCAAGAGAGGAGAACTTGCTGTTCCAACTTGCCATTTATCTTTTTGCCTTGAAACAGACATCAAATTCAAATAGAAGGGATGTCTAAAAATCTATAACTAGCTCTATAGCCCCTCATCACGAGCTGTCAGTTGTGGCAAGTGGCAATGGAACAGTGGTAACTAGCGAGAGGTAGAGACTTGCTGCTAAAATATGCAGTGTGATATTTCTAGGCCATTCACTGAAAACAGATGATATTAAGACATCAGGAAGGTGTTGTTTCTCATACCTGACTGTTAAATGTGTAAAGAGTAGTGGAACAGTCCTCGTGGTCCCAATGTGGTTGTCTGTGCTGTACGACAACAACATAGGCGTGTTAGAGACCCGACTGTTTCTCGAGAAGGAATTCTAGTAGAATAGAAGATTACGGTGATTATGATGTGAACTTTTGATGAAATATGTTGTTTTTCTATTTAAAAGCAGATCTGTCTTTTCATGCCTAAAATTGTTATATATTCTATCCAGAAATGTAACAGGTATCTTCTGTGCAGTAGCCAGGCAGTAAACAAGTGTGAATTACTTACAGTATGAAAGATACAACTTAAGTAACAAGACTACACATTTGCTGAATAAAACACAAATGTACATCTTAAGGAATCTATATGCATAAATATATATTATATTTGATTTATATTACTATCAGGACTGGATGTTGTTGAATGCAGACACTTTAAAAGCATCTCTCAGAGATAAAATGCAGAAGGCTGATCATGACAGGGTAAGTGCCTACTCCTGAATCTTAGACCAGAAAGAAAAGAAAAGAAAAAAAAAACACTTTTGAATGCTACTTCTAATGGTTTGCTGAGAGATGTCTGGAGAACAGAGCCATGATTCCAGCCTCACATGCAAATTTGTGCAAATACTATATGAGTATTTTTAGCATAAACATGGTTTAAAAGCATTGCGTCCTTGCTTTGAGTGTGAAAAAGCCATTTTTATATTGACTGTGCTGTCTGTTCTACCCTAAGCACATTAGGCAATGAGACCAATGTGCTTAAGGTAATGTAAAAACTAAATAAATGTCAGCTTTTTTTTTCTTCTCATTTTGGAATCAGTATGTTTACTGATCTAAGTTCTGGGGGGAAAAAAGCCTTACCATGATTAACAAACATGTCTTGAAGGAATAGTTCCATGTTCTCATGTTTTTCCAAGCCCATGCGACTTTCTTCTACAGAACAAAAAAGAAGGTTAGCATAATCTCCAAGGTGCTCTTATCTGTACAAAAAAAAGAAAGTAAATAGGAATAGACAATGTCCAGCCTACAAAAACAAATCACATGTGGCAGTGCAAATAAGCAATACACTCTACAAATTACAAAAAAGAATTTTCTATTTTCTATTTTGAAAATAGAAGCTTAGACATTCTGCTAAACTTCTTGTGTTTCATAAAAAATACGTCAAATGTGACTGAAACAACAAGATTTTTAATTTTCTGGAGAACTATTGTTCCAGTGGCATAAAGGGGGACTGTCTAAGTATCACATTGTATTTGCTCCATTTAAGACCCAGCATAGACTCACAAACCAAAAAATTACAAACATGATGAATGCTCGTCAGCCACTGACTGACATGGAGGATTTGTCAGACAGGCGTGCTCGTACATCAGCAAGGCTTTCAGCAGTGCAGACAGGCCTTTTAGAGGCCGGCTATCAGTCAAACACAAGGAGAGCTAAATTATAACTCAAACTCTATGCTGGCACTGTTCAGGCAGGCTGATGTCCACAAGCCTTTGCCCTCCATTTTCAGTCATATTGCAGGTTGAGGTGCTTCTGCAGCTACAGACAAGGTCACCATGTACCTGTACTGCATCAAAAGGAAAATGGCATAGTAGCAGAAGTATGGCAAACTAGATAAGCCTGCAACAGATAGAAAGCGTTGGTACATTGGTAAGTAAAAACTCAACGACTAATTATGCATGATACCTGATATATCCTGAATAAATGGAATCAGCAAGATGTCACAAATGAATTCTTAAAGAGGACAAAACAAAATTAAATGCGATGAGTCTTTAAATATATTTCCCAGCACCTCACAAACATAAAAGAACTCCAAGGCCATCTAACATGATATTACAACTCATCTACTATTTCAAGATGAATAACTTTTATTAAGAAAGGAGTAGGAGAGATTTTAAAAGCTTTAGGGGTCTAACAATGATATCTTCTCTATTTCACTAAACAGATTTTTGTTCAAGCTACCTAGTCTAAGACAAATTGAATTCCATAATGCCTGAAAACATGTTTAATATGGCAGGAAAATTTCTAACAACGGTCTTTTTCGCTCACTAAGGAGAAATTAAACGTCCCATAGTCCTGTTTGTTTACGAGCCAAACCCAGCTGGACATCTGAGTTATTGCCCTATTAAAAACTACATATTTGTACTTGGGCCTTTCCTGCTACAGGCCACCGCTGCAATAAAAAGCAAAATGACAACAATCATTTATATTTCTTTCACAAGCACTCAGGGATTTGGATAATTATAGCACTTATAATCTCTGTGAGCTCACCCTGATGTGATCTGGCCTGCTAAATGTGGCTGTGCCGCAACCCCCATAAAAATAAATATAAAACAATGTGCGATACAGTGCTAACTTGTTCTCTCTAATCATGGAGGGGCAAAATAAAAATGTCAACAAAATTATACTACACTGTTCATACTGAAATATCTTGTATTGACAGTAAAAAAAAAAAAATATATATTTTTTTTTTTTATAAATTCACTTGAAAGGCAATCTTGCATTTCACCAGGCAGTATTACATTTTGATTGGTGACTATACTGAATCCTTTTCCTGTAGAGACAAAATGTCAAGACAAATATGTTTCTTGTCCATCAGAGTTCCACAGCCCCCAGATGCATGTGTCATGAGGCTAACAAAATGTTTTACGCACAGCTACAGTAAACAATCATGAAAAACTGTAGTTCTACACCGTAAAATGCTAACAAATGCAATCTTAATATTTTCAAATGCCATTTACCTTTTCATTAATTTTGACAAGCTTTCAGGTAGCACCTCAATTACATTTCTAATACCAAAAACAGTCAGTCCTGTTATGGCTCATTAACAGTCCTCTATTTCTAAGACTTCGGAGTGAAAATGAGGACAACATCAGATTCCTTAAGGAGCCTTTTAGCCAGATGGCACTCAGATGCATGGATCATTGCTTTCCTGATCATTGATCGATTGCTTTGCCTTTTAGCCCGTGTCTTTGTGAAAAAGAATTTGACCAAGGCAGCTGAGAAGCCCAATCAATGGATGGGGCTAATGAGCTATTCACACTCATGTCTGCACCCAAAGAGATGGGACAATAAAAGATTCCTCATATGTCTAGCTGGACAGAAAAAGGGTCACGGCCAGTGTCAGAAATTCAATTCTTTATTAAGGAATGACATTGGCCCCCATTGAATTGATTTTCAGGGACACTTTTTACTTTCACGAGGGCATATTTTAATATGAAAATAGCGTGCCAGGCATTTATGCCAAAAACGTAATTGAATTAATGTACAGAATTAATTGAAATGTCACTACAGTGTCTGAAAATGCATAACCAGGGGCCAGTTGCATAAACTTAGCCTCCATGTTAAGACAGTGTCTTAATAGCTAGGCTGACCAACTAGAAGTTAGCCAAGAGTAATCTGTTTTATTTTTTGGATTCAATTTAGCCTAATCTACATTTTTATGTAACTCAGTTAAAAAAAGCTTACTTACTATTATTTAGCTGACTAACTTTTAAGACTAGTCTTAACCTTTTATGCAACTGGCCCCAGAAATAGGCTTGTATAATAATCCCCTAATTATAGTGTGTTTTTGTCACTTCCAAGTTATGCCACCTTCTTCTACAATCTTCTCCAATTCTTGGAGTGAACAGAAGTAAATAGAGATGACCCAATTTAGTCCAATACTGTCTAGGATTACATAATGGTAACGGCATATTAAGGAAACCGTGGATGGGACCCTTGTGACTTTACAATGTATACACAGCAAATATCCACAGTATTGCATTTTTCAAACTGACGATACACAGAGCAGCTTTTAAGGCAGCGTTGCCAGGCAACACCAACGAAAATGGCCACCAGTGTAAAACAATTATGCCAGTACTGAGCCTTTTACCATTTATGCCTGATGCTGAATGTGTTGCATGTGACCCAGGATCATTCAAAGTACTGACCCCTGAATCAAAGGACAAACCATTGAGGTCAATAAAACCTGGATACAGCTGGCTATTAAATTCAATACTGCAATCTTTGCTCATTGAGAATTTGAGCCAATCATGTAGTAAATGCAATGTGACTAATGCATCCGGATGGCACTACAAGAACAAGTGTATTTACCAGCTAGGGCTCAGTGACCAAAACAAAAACATGAAAAAAACCTGAATCTGTTTTACTCCAAATTGTTTTTGTTAAATGAAATATAGCTGAAATAAGTGTAAGTATTATTAGTAGTAATATCTGTTTTATAAGTTTAACACAGCAAAACGAAAAACTCCTGTACTACCCCCTGAGAGGCACATACCCCTGTCTGGGAATCGCTGAATTACATTATAACCTGGTTATCAGCGATATAAAGAATAAATCAAGTGCTAAGGGTTTGTGATCCATAAAATTACTATAGTGGTATGAAATTCCCACAGTCCGTAAAGACCACAATGTTGATAGTCATGATAAAGTCACAAAAACGTAGAAATTAGAAGTAGAAGCCAGAGCTGATCGGAAAAGACACCTTAATTAATCTATTTGAATGTTTTGGGTTTTTTTAGGTAGTAATGATTTTTTTTTTTCGTTGCCATAAAATGAGAAAGGTATTGTAAGGTCATTGTTAAAATTTTCCGTATGATATCCTTATTAACTTTCTAGGCCTTAAACGTGGTAGTTGCATTGCTGTCTATTAAGAGTCAGAAGATTTAATCAAAAATATCTTCATTTGTGAAAATGTTACAAAGATGAATAGAGCAACAAAGATGAAAAGGTCTTGCTGTTTTTCTTTTTTAATTTTTGGGGTGAACTATCCCTTTAATACATGAATACGAGGTGCGACAGCATCAGAGATGCCTTTCATTTCCATCTCTAAAACTTTCAAGCTTGTGCATTGAGACCTTATGCATTCCATATAGCCCTGCTCCTTGTGACACACCAGAAGATTAAAAATGCCATATTCCCTCAGTTCATTACACGCTTCCTTGAGAACTACAATAACAATTGCCTGCGCTGCAGAAAAAAAACTATTTGATGTTCATTATCCTTTCTGTTGATTTCTCCCTTACTCTTCTTCCCTCTCTCACTGCCTTTCAAGCTGCTTCCATTCATCCCAGACAAAAATGAATCCCCCAAATTATAGCAGCTCACTGCAAAAAATGTACTGCAATTTCACATTGATGATAATTGCATTCAACATTAATTATCTATTTAGATTATTTTGCAATTCTGATGAGGCGTGCTGGTAGTTAGCAGCTCTATCTGGTGACAGTGCGTGCCACGTGCTGGTCAACGATTGCGAAATGATCAGTCGGTTCCATCAAGTTAATCTACGAGACACCTGAAATTCATGCACATGACAATTCTGTCATTAGGTGAAATAACCAGTACTTTAAGATTCCGGATTCACAGTCATTTGCCAATCTCAATTACACTGAGGGAGAAGCATGCTGTCTACCAGGCTCTTCGCCTCTGGAAGAACATTGGTGTTAACGAGACCTGACCAGCTTTCTCTGAAGTCTTTCAGGCCATTAGCAAGAGCCAGAGCGAGCCCGGTTCATCACACATGGATCCTGGTGCATAAGCCATTGCCATCATTAACATCAGACCTGAGCTGTCTGCTTTCTAGCCTTTGCAGGAGCATGTTAATACATGCCATCTCACAGTTAGCCACAAAGATGGAAGAAGTGTCTCCAACCCAACCTTCAGCGTGGGTTAACTGGATGGAAGTGAGACGTGCTGGGCAACTGGAGTGCGTTTGAGTGTATCCATGCAGCTAATGAGGGGAATCAATCAGGACCACGGCCGTCTCTAAAGCCAAAGCCTCCCACTCCAGGGAGACACTGTCAGGAGCTGCTGTTCTCGGATCTGCCTTGTTCGAACTGACTGCTACAGAAACGAAAGACATCGCCACAGGGTTATTTTTCAAAATGAGCGCAAACCACATTATATCTCAACATCCGCCAACAGAAATACATCATATCGACACAATCTCTGAAACAATCTCTTTGTCACGTACTGGTACAGCTCCATGTCTTATAAAACACCCCATTTTAAAAGTACATGGCCTACTTTTTCTACTTTTCTACTTAGACATGTTCTGTAATGCTGATGCAATAACTAGCATCAGATCTATGACTTGCCACCAGAGTTCAAGTCACAAAGACGCACATGCTTTGAATACCACGACACAGCAGTAAGCCGCAAGCCAATGGAGCGCTGATGGACTTCAAAACCAATTTGGCGATCTGGAGTGATGTCACTAGACACTGTGCTTTCTCAGCAGAACAAAGCCAGCGCCGTATTTATGTGGCCCTTTATGTGAGCCATGCAGAAATACTGATGGCCGGGAGTGGAAATTAGCTCCGTCGTCAGAACAGAAGGCTGCCAAAGTTCACGAAAGCACATCAAGCAAGCAAACAAAAAACAGAAATAGACAATGACAGAATAACAAAGCGTTTTAAAGTCAAACATCAAATCAGTTTTTGTCCGCAAACACTGAAAGAAATTAGTAAAAATATTTCTGAATACCTTTACAGAATGCACTATAGCGGTACAATGGTGCAGTAATGACATCAATGTTATGGTACTTTGGGAGAAAAGTATACAAAATATACTTCCAGATTACTATGTCAAATCATTTGGTACTGTCTCAGGTGCATTTTTTAAAGGATTTCATAAACATATATATATACATAATAATTAACCAAATTACCATAGCATGGTCACTGACTTATGGTACTATCATAATGCTTGTAAAAACATGTAACAAAGAATCACACACATTTCTTTTATAGTCTTGTTTAGCTAAAGTTTAGAGAAATGAATTGCCCTGTATTCGACAGGTCTGTGAAACATTTGACATCAACAAATCAGAATCAACTACCTTGTGTCTGGAAAACAGCAAGGCAATGCATACCGCAAACAATAGCGTTTGATCAGGCAGTACACATGGAGACTTTAACTGGCCATCAGATTCAGTCATCTTCGGCTATTGCAGACATTTTCATTTGCACACTTCAGTTGACAGCATAAATACCTTTTCTTGTTTTCCCTGCACCATGCGGCAGTAATACAGTCTTCATTGTGATCTAAATGGCAAACAAAAGCATGATTAACTCTGTCTTTCTGACATGTGCGCATGGACAAATGTGTGTAGGCATACAACCCGATTCCTTCTGAATTCCCACTCATGGCTCTGCATACTTTTTATTTGTATCATAATAAAGCAACACACATTTTCTCAATACCCTACTCCGTGGGGTAAAGTGTGAGAGATTCAAGAGAATGACTGATTAAACAAATTAGGATGATGAGGACGCAGACTATCTTCTCTGCACACAGTGACCTTGCTTACTTAATGATGCTTCGCAAAAGCCAAATGAACTTGAGTGTAAACCTATTACAGCTCTAACCTTAGACCCTTCGTGAGGCTGTGATAATCCTCCCAGTGCACCGAACATGAGGATTTTGAAAGAATATCAACCCTGTCCTGCAGCAATGGCAGCTAATCAATCGAAATCTTATTTTGAACAAGCACTACATTATTTTTCTTCCCTAAGGGAATTATTCGCCGAGGCTAGCCGTTAGCAAAACAACCCGACGCTGCTGCTGCTTTGTACCTAAACAGAACTGAACAAGGTAGTGAGGGTATTCAGAATTGAATTGAGCTATATTTCATGCAATATGTCATGCTAAATTAGCCCTGTAATCAATAGCCATGCTAGATAATTATACATCCCGGCATGGACCATGTAAGTAATTTAGCGACCCATTACTTAATTCAGTGCAAAAATAACTCAATATCTAGATCTTAGAGCATGCATCTTGTAGAGAATAGCTGTATTCTTTACATTTAACCATGAAAACGTTGAAAAAAAGCTGTGCTAATGCTTATGATCCCTATCTGCCATCAGCTTAGATGAATCCTGACCTCTACCAACAGCGTATCACACCCTAAACAAGTGAAGCGACAATTCTCCATTTCGCTGTTGATTGGCTTCAATGATGGGCATCTCAGTGGGCCAATCGAACGGTGCCAGAACCAGGGCAGTCCAGCACTGGCAGATGGACAAATGAGTGGTCAGGTGCCTTCAGTAGGCTCTTTGAGTGATGATGATGATGAGCCTGTGTTTGGCAGGTCACTCGCACAGATGGTGAGAGCCTCGCCTTCCCGCTGCTTCCCAGTCGGCTTTACTTTTTCATTCGACGCCTGACATCAGTATCATGTCTAAGCGAATCGGCTGTTCATGCGGAAGAAGTCGTCAGAGTAGCTTAGAGAAACAACGCTTGTACACACCTGCTCCCCACGGAGAGAGGGCTAAGTTTAGGCGGGAACAGTGATGTAGCAAACGTCTTAGCTAACAAAACATGCAAAAACCCGGCATATCTTACCAGCTTGCATCATGTCGCACAGCATGTCCTCTAAAAGAAACAGAATGTTCATTTTAAAATTCACTTATTGACTACGTGCTGGAAACAGCGACAGCATTCACTTATACACACATAAACAACCTCTTTATTCCCTTCTTTCCTAAACTGGAGTTCAAGTCGACAGATGACTAAATGACATTATTCTCTGCTGAAAAGATGCTCCATCTTGCTCGCATAACGACAGAGGAGCGCGGTCATTGTGCGCATCTTTGGTATGCATCAAATACAGTTCGGTGGGAATGGAGCTGGCTATGACTGGAATAGCAAATGACCTTTGTTGTATTGATTCTGGCGTGGGCTACACAAGGCTGTCAGGCCATCTCAGAAGCGCTAGGGCCCTTTAGGAAACCGAATGAAGCCGTGAGCCGCTAACTGAACACTCTGCACCATAGAGTTTTGTTGGGAACAGCTTTTAAAGGTGCAATAAAGACTTTTATGCGCATTTTTACTGCATCAATTAAGCTTACGGCCCCTGCCCAATGCTCTATATTGCCATGTTAAACAGAATAATAAATTTATCCTCCACTATGCAAATGTTGAACCTTCAATTGATGGTCTCCAGGAAATGTATGACATCAGTTATTCTTTAAAGTTTGGGAGAAGTTCATCTGTGAAATCTAAAGAGAAAACTGATGAATTTGAATATTTAGCTTTCTGGAGCTGATTTTTAATATTGGTAGAGAAAAGATTTTGTAAGAAGTTTTTCCAAGGTCATGGAAAACCTGGAAATATTATGAACTCAAAATTATGACTCACTGAGTAAAATTTGTAAAAATCACTGAAAAGTTTTTTTATACTTGGCTAAAAAATCAATTTAAATGGCTGGAAATTGCTCTTAGTGAATGTTGTTTACTAAATTCTTGTAGAGTTATCCCACATGGTTGGAAAACATGTGTGGAAAACTAGTGTGAGATTTCTAAGACACTGTGAAGACATGCTGGTCATGGCATATTTGGGCAAGACCGAAAATGTAATGTACACAAATTTAAACACAGATTCATTTAATGCATTTTCACGTTTCCAAAATGGCAGAGCCCAATTTGTGATGCAATGCAAGTACATAATGTAAAATATCTATGGTTTGTTTTCTGTTCAGCCTCTGTTGAAAAGCAAAGCAAATGTTTGAAGATAATCTGCTGAGCAAGTTACTGTAGATCTCATAAACACGTTTACAGCTAGCTACCGAATAACAACACATCTGGTTTAATGGCACAGACATTTGAAGGTAACGTTCACCCCCCTTGAGTATCAATCAAATCAATGCTTTGCACAAAGTGTAACCCTGTGGTTTCATTTAACAGAAGATAACAAAAGTAGAGCTTATAATTAAAACCGAAGTGGAAGCAGTGCTTGGAGCAGATGGCTTGTTTTGGTAGATCTGAAAGTGGACCATAGGCAGAAAATAAATGAGAAGAACGTGCCTCTACGGAAACGTCAGAACAAGGCTAATCACTCTGTTGTTTACCAAACTTTGAGACCACGCTTGGATCAAAAAGAATGGGAAACAGAGAAAGCAGCAAATTAAACCTCTGTCTCAGTGCAGCTGTCTTCTATCGTGAATATAATATTGATCTTTTGACCGACAGTGCAAAAGACTAGCTTGAAGCTTTAAACACCACCTCCATATTCAGTTCAGTCAAGACTTGTGATTCCACCACAAACAAATCCAATAAGGTTCAACCCATTTATACACGCGCAGTCCTACAAAATCAATGTGGTTTGGGATACAGCAAGAGTGTGGAGAAACCCTACAAGGATCAATAGCACAATAACACACCTGGAAAGAGCCCAAGAGTGACACAAAAGAAACATCTGAACTCCAGCTTGTTTATGCCGTCCAAAGAGATCTGCTGTCAAAAACCTGTATGCCGATTACAAAGAAAAACTGCGGGGAACAGCGAGGAACAAACGGTACACGTGAAAGCAATGGTAAACACATCATCTACTTGAAAGACAAAAAGGGCGCACGTCAGTCCTGGGTGTAGCGGTTTATTTACATCCCTGCAAACACAAAACACAATAATTCAAGGTGGACTCTTCACAGCTTGCATGCATTAATTATTTGCAATTCATAAATTAAAGATTTACGTCTTTGTCGCTCCTCGTCTTGGCCAAGGTCCCGGTATTATTCAACAGAGAGGTGTTGAAGAAACAGTGGGTGTGGGTCGTGATATTGTTTGGGCGCACGCGTGACAGAAAACAGCAGGTAAGCGCAAATGAAACAGTTTGATCAAAACATAAACATGTCTCGGCATGACCTAATAATTCAAAGAGAAATGCAACGGAACCCGTCCTTTGAAAGTCAGAAGAAACCCATCTGAAATTCTTTTTCTTCTGCTCTCCAAGCGTAAAAGTTTCGGAGGCAAAAAAATCCCTTATTTATGAATGCAAATATACTTTTTTGGGGTGCCCTGTGCTGGGCGTGCAACCCGCTCGTGTTTGTTCGTAATCTTCTTTGCTTCTGTACAAACAAGCTGCCTCAACAAAGCGAACCGTATTGATCTTCCTGCTTTCTTTTCAATCCCTTGCTCCCACGAGCCTTCAAAAGAGTGCATGTTGTTCCATGCGGTGCTAATGAATGGGGTACACCTGCGTGTTCCTCTGTCCCAAGTCTCTCCGTACCCCGCGTGTTCCTTCAGGCTCGCGCTTATCTTCCCCAGGCACTCGTCGTCACGTAGGGATGAACCTTTCATCCGTCTTCTCACCCTGGCAACGCGACCAAGCGCGTCAACAACCAAGACCTTGAGTCTCTAACGGTCCTCTCTCTTATAATCATCTTGTTATTCTTTATTGTCACTCACAGATGATACAGATGGGGAAGTTTGGCCTTCGGAGATATCAGAAACATAGTTACGTCAAACTGATAGGGTTTACCTCCCGTAAGCGCTAGCCAGATACAACTTTCATCACTTCTCTCTTTTCATCATGTGAGACTATACGAAGGGAATCGGAATGGCTAAAGAAGCTGATCAAAGGCAAAACCTATCAAAAACCATTTATTATATCTGTTCACAGAAACTCATCATATTCACCGCACATTATACCGAGGCAAAAGATCCATGTGTTCTAAAGCCAGTCAGGTCGTTCAAAACCCTTAAGCAAAATGGCTGCCACGCAGTTTCATATCTCAGAATCAATCCGACAGCAATGTCTGAGTAATGCTACTCTCGGTCGAAGTACAAGCACATCATCCAGGTCTGATTTGGCCCTCAGGCGTTGCAAGGCGATCTGCCTTCCACATCAGAGCGAAACGCATTTCGTTTTTCATCTCCATTCATCTGTATGCAGAAGCACGTGGTCAGTGCACATTGGTATAATTCATTGAGTCAAGCTAAAAATCCAGCCAATTCCACTTGTATCAAGCCTTTGTATTTAAACACGTGCACAGATTTGTGTAGAAATTAGGAAGTCAACATTTAATCAGTATAGAAGCTGGACGGAGTGCATTTATTAATATTCAAATTCCCAATGCTGTTAATCCACTGATGCATCTGGTAAATACATTGCCGTAATTGCGCAGACCTGACAAACTGTCGTTCAAACATACAAACCATTATCTGTGCAAATCGCAGATGCTTCAGACATCCTCGCCTGTCTAAAATGCACAACAGAGAAATTAAACCAACAAGGAAATTGCTATCGATCCATATTCTCTGAAACTCTGCCACGTTATGCTTATGATATGTAGCCTTTGGTTGTCAATAATGCATTCATGTGGAGATAAAATATGCGGCTGTTAAAATTCAGCAGTGTGTTCAATGTATATGCATGAAAGCTGAACCCTGTCGAGCACTTCAGCCTCTTAACAAAACTAATGTGAGACAGAAAAGACATTGAGGAAGAAAGAGCCAAATCTGCATTATTATACGCTGCCAGCAGCCACTGCTGGGCTCTGTCTGGGTTATAAGCAGATCTCCCAGTCAATTACGGGTGATACAGAATGACAGAAGCACATTTCTCCATATGGCTATCATAGCATGACTGTACACATCGCCCCTCTGTCGCACTCTTATTTACGTTAGCATGTGTTTACCAAGAGTAAATGACAGTCATTGTTCAACGTGAAAAAAAGAAAGAAAAGAAATAAAGAAAAATTATATTATTAATTGACATTACATGACAAAAAATATACTGTGAATAAAGGGGGAAAATGTATGTAGTACAATAAATTAATAATTTTTTAATTTAAAATGTGCATACATTTGCACAGGCAAAATTCAGTATGACAAACACTACCATGGTATATACTTAGAATTCAGCCTGGTCTCATAAAAGTGCATATAAATAACAAAAACTTGTGGTACTTATGGTAAATCACTTTATTTATACATCTATTTGAGATCCTAGTCCAACTCTGTGTTTATTTTTTATGTAACCATATATGTAAATTCATCAACGCCTACATTTTATCTCTAATCCATGACTGATGTGCATGAAAGCTTCCTATGAGGCAGTGAGGGAGCGATGACACAGATACTCTAGAGCAGGTCACAGGGGCCGATGAAGCTCAGCTGTGGGAAGCGCCAGGCTCATGTGAAGACTCGGGCATAATGGAGAGCCATTCAGATCAAAGGTGACAGGACTCAGCCGTAAGAGCGGAGGGGGGGCTGTATAGCCGTCCTCAAAATAAAGCACTTCCTCTCAGTAACAGGAGGTCTGATCTGTCTAAATACTGCGCTGAACACAGGCAAACACAAACAAGCTTAAACATTCAGGTCAATGCAGGTTAGAGGTTATATCATTGCTTTTTTTCTTCAAATTCAATCTTTAGGACTATTTAAACCATTAAAATGTTGTTTCAAATCTTATCTGTGTACTACTGTTGAAATTTTAACTCTTAATAAACATTAAAAGATTCTGTAACACTTCTATCGCTCATGGATATTATCAATCAGGCTACATCATTGAAGATTACATATCAATGTAGTACAAGCTAATTAATATTCATTAGGTTCAGTATTTGCCATAGAGGGATGTCACTACCTAAATATCTTCACCCTTTCCTCCAGCAGCATTTGCTGTCTGTGAAAACCATCCTAAAGTCATTTTTTTGCAATTTACTGTTATCTACATAAAAATACAAATGTAACATTGATATCTGTAATATTGACTGAGTACGGTCATATACTAAAATTAATGGTTGAAATCAACCTTTGAAGCTTGTTATCTCAAAATTTGATAGACAGGGTCACATATATTCAGTATGGTTGCCATACTAATAACATCAGCAACATCACAATGCCATTTATGATGTCATTAAAAAAAGAGAGCATGGAAAAATGGAAATTTTACCTCTAATGTTGTTTTTCATTAAGTAATGTCCATCATTTCACAATGCTTTACACACTGAACTCGCAGGAACAACTCCAGAACACCTAAAAAAAGAAATTACTAAATTTCAAGATTTTATGTTTTAATTAATTCATTCATTGTCCAGACAACAATAGTACAAATACAATAAAAATGTATGAATAAATGATAATAATAAAAAAATTATAATAATAATTTGGGTGTAATACCCAAATTCTAAAAAAATTGCAATACATAATTGGAAAGGAACCAGCAATTTCTTAATTTCACTTCCACGCCCATTTATCTGAACAAACTGTGCCACGTGCGAAGTGTAGTGAATGCATTAAAGTCTAAGGAGTCTCGTTACACTTAACGAATGCTTACAGGTCACATTCAGCTCATGCCTCTAAGTCAGGCGCCTGAATGCCTGTCCTCCACGTTTGTATTCGAAATTACCACATTATGCAATTTTATGCTCCATAATCAACTCCTGAGGGAGGGTTTTATTCGTGGCATTGGCTTCTTTTTCTTTCCCAATACTTCCCTCTCTTTTCCACTCTTCACTGTCCTGCCGTGGAGGAGGCTGAAACTGCGTCAGAGGTCTGTTGTAATTTGATTCTGTCCAGTTTTGATCACTGATTGCTGAGAGATTTTACCATTCTTTCTTTCTTTTTGTCAGATACTGAGTCTTTCTGCCAGGAGACAGTTTCATTTCTCAGAAAATAATTTCACAGTTGTCTCACAAATCAAAGGGCCTCTTCTATCCATTCGGGGGAATCACTCTCGGAAGACAGGCGATTTTACATCTTCCTGTTTCTAGATTGGAAAATAAAACCTTGTGAGGTAACATCACTGGACATCTTGAATCTAGACTGAAATTTAACGGTTGGTTGCAGTTTAGGGCAGACATAAACAAAAATTCTTGTGCTATAACATAGTGAATATCAACACAACTAGTTTGTACATTTAATTCGTTTCTGTTTCAAATTAAACAAAACTCTTATTTAACTCTTCAAGTCATTGTAAAAATCGAAATAAAATTATATGTTTGACAATGCCTCTACACTAGACATAAATAAATAATACTATGGACAATTATTATTAATAATAATAAATACAGCATTTTTATTGATAAAAAGACAGCATTTTCTTATCTACCTGTTCCAGTCCTAGCACCATTATGTCTCTCAGCAGATGATAACTGAGCTAAACCAGATTTCAAAAGAGTCCTAGGATAAACAATCCCGAGGCTGAACAAAATGCACGGCGTC
Organism: Enteromius paludinosus; assembly: GCA_032361165.1. Lineage (NCBI taxonomy): Eukaryota > Metazoa > Chordata > Actinopteri > Cypriniformes > Cyprinidae > Enteromius > Enteromius paludinosus. Next base: position 2,490,291 of record JAUMHQ010000051.1, read on the forward strand.
TAAACCGATCACACCCTTGAACATTTCAATTCATTCATCTCCCATACAAAGCAAATTGCACTGAATGAATAATGTAAAGCATGTGTAACTGCCGGCGCAGGTAACACGTACGGGCAAAGCCTTGTGTCCTGCCAGCCTGAATTATCGTCATGTGGGTCATTGTTCTCTGATGAATCTAGCGCTGTTGTCAGAGTAAAGAAGAGATCCACACTCTTGGACGCGTATGTGCGTGTGTGAATATTTGATGTGAGGTTGATCTAGGGATGGGGCCGACTGGTTTGTATTCCGCTGCTGGGGCAGAGCTTCTTCGCTCATTCTAGTGGGGGACAAGGGGGTAGCGAAATGCTGGCAAAATTGCCTAATGAGGCATGAAGGCAGGGCGGACTCCTGCAGAGCAATTACCCATCCCCAGGTAGCAACAGCTGCAAGCTGACTTAATGGAGTTGGTGATCCAGTTGCTGAATTATGATGACAGAGTGATTACCATAGCTGTGCTAGGTCCGCTGTCCACTTTAGGGGCCTCAGGACTCTGGAGGGGGGAAAAAATTTAGGAAGGAAAGTAAAAAGTAAACATAAATGATACCTGCTGCTTCCCTGAGGTGTGTTTGCGTTTGCCAGTGAAAGGACTAAATAGACCAAAGAGTAGCAGGTAGGGGACATCCTTTACACCTCATGGTGCGCTCGATAAATTGCGGATGAACGGGTGCTGTTGAGGAGGATTTTAGCCCCTCTGTCTTTCATCTCAGGCCCTGTGATTATGTGATCTCTTGACGTCTGATGAATACAACAGCAAGATAATTATCATTATTGGTTATTTTGCACCTAATCCTTTCATTACTGGTCATTAAATGATGATAATACTTAACGATTGTTACATGAAGTATAATCCTCCTGAAAGACCTATAATCATGTTTAGTATAAAGCTCTGACAGAAATCTCTCATCTGAATGCTCTTCATTTTAGTAAAAGGACTAAATACAATTAAAACAAATTGGTTGGTTGGTTGGTCGGACAGCCGGACAGACAGATAGACAGATAATTTTTAAAGTAAATGCATCTTAACTGAATAAAAGTATGGTAACACTTAAGATACATTTTAGGTTTAGGAATCTACAATATGGCCATGCATTCATGTGTGCTTATAAGTTCAAATGAGAAGTCAATATGCTACTTGCTAATTAGCAACTATAGTCAATAACAAATAGTGTCACCATCTAAAGTGCTACCACAAGTTTATTTAAAAAAAAACAAAACAATATTGCCTCCAATCCTTTGAAAAGCAGTGTATAGTGCAGTAACTGAAGTGTTGCATGTTTAAACCCCATAAGGTTTTGGGCAATCTATGAACTACTGCTAATTTACCCTTTAGAGCACTTTTCCACTGGGACTGACCTTGTAATCTCCTTCCGCAATGCTTTGTGGCACCTGTATGGAAGTTGCAGAAACGATTTCCCCCAGGCCTAGTTCAGTCCAGAGAAAGCAGCAACCACTGGACTAGTCAGGACCATGTGCTCCAGTGCATTTGTAAAAGCATTTGACCTTCCACTGCCCCGTACTTGTAAAACTGCCAACTTTCATTTAGCATCAGACTAACCCTCCAAAGCCAGCCTACACGAGTCACATTCAGAAACATTAAAACAAAGCCATTTCTACATCGGCTCAACCAGTGAGCTGATTAACAAGTAGAGCCAATGTCTAAAACACGTTTGACAGAAATGAATAACATTACTCTTCAGTTTTCTCCCAATGCTGCCATGTAAATAAAACACTTTACTTTTAGACTGTCACTGTTCTGAAATTTATATGCAATATCATCTCTGCCAGTATCCCTATAGATGTGTATAGGAGAAATCAATACCAGCACACCTCCTCCACTTGAGGAGAGATGTATTCCTCCACTTACAGGGTTGAGAGGTTACTCAAATGAGCAAAGAAAATTACATGGCCTTAGAGTGAAAGGCTACTACCAAATACAGGCTCAAAATAGCATGAAAATAAAGAAATGGAATCCCAGAGCGTTTTCACACTGCCCACATTCTCCACCAAACTCCCGCAGACTCGAAAATCTAAATCACCATGCGGAGAACCAGCTGGGAGAGAGAGTTTCTATTTCCAATCTCCACAGAGGCACCGAGGCTGAGGTAGAGTCCGCTCACGCTTGCACGGACGGCAAGATCTCCGTGTCGCACTGACCAAGATGCTACGGTTAGGCCTTCCTGATAGGATTTTAAAGCTCTTAAAGCACTGTTATGATAAAATGGATCAAATCCTGTTTAAGAAAATAGGTCAGAGATCTGCTTTTGCAAACTGTAATAACTGCGGGGCAGGTGGGAAAATTGGCAATGCTGAATAAATCATATCTCGCAGGTATACGCGGGTCCCGCGGGGAGAAATCAGCCTCGGGTATCCGAAGATTTGCGCGCTTGGCGAGGCTTCAAATAAGATTTCCGACCTAAAGCTTCACCTCTATGCCGCAAATGGTCCTTGGAGGTTGATTCTGAGCGCGAGCGAGATGCATGACCTCCGAAACCTCGCTCTTTAAATCAAAGGCGCTAACGTGAACGTGGCACCATGTGGGGAGGTGCGTTAATTACAGTGTTAATGCAAAGAACACTAGAAAGGGGTGGGTGGTATAAAGGAGGCGATAACTCTGGATATAAAGCTGTCATCTGCACTGTAAAGGCTGACCGTGTGTCCTTGGAGCCCACAGCAAGTGTTTGTGTGCGAGAAAAGACTCTCGTGTTGCCCCACGGGAGGTTGAAGGGTAAAAGAAAGCCTCTCAGATCACAGCGCTAGAAGAGATCTGCGCTGCCAGCAATGGAGGTTAAACAGATTTATGGAGGAAATTGCACTGAGATTCAGATTTGGGGCCCCAATCATATTACTTCAACAACCCAGGGTCGTATATCTTTTTAGATTTTTAGATTTGTAGGTAAACAAACGCAGACCTCCTAATGCACGCAATATCTCATGCAATAAAGGAAATATACATCTTTCATCTTCCCTGCTCTGAAGATTGCTGTTAAAACAGAAAGCTGCGTGAGAAAATAGGCTTTGCTAATCCTCTCTGGGAGCGTAGGGCTGTTTGCCACAGATTGCATTCTCGGCACAATGCACAAGGGCATCATTGGAGGGCCCTGAGGAGACACTGAACTGGCTTCAAAAACATCTGATAACGACAGTGAATCCAGCCAATCAATCGGCTGATGCGCTGCGGTCGTGGGTCAGAGCCAGTGCCGAGGGCTCCCACATATTCACATGCTTATGACAGCAGAAACGGCAGCTTCACTCCATGTGCTCTACCCTACAAAAGATGACTCCAAAAAGCTTTGAGGGAAGACCTGACTGATAAAAAATTAGAAGAAATTAGCATACGATGCATAACATCCACAAGAGCACCCACAGCGGCAAAGAAAACTAGACGAACCCATATGGTGCCCTTTCTGATTCATGAAACGATTTATAGTGTTTTTCTATTTCTTGTCTAGAAATGTTAAAGGAATATACCGCCAAAAAAAACAACCAAGAAAAATAAATAAATCAGTCAGTTATATTAATCTGGAAATGGTTAGTAAGCTACACCATTATATTCTCATTATTAAAAAATATATTTATACATAAATAGAATAGAATAATATAAAAACTAGTGCTATTAACGCAAGTGCTATGCTTTAACAGCATTAAAAATATTGTATGCAGATTAAGAATATTCATCGATTGACAGCACTAATAAAATGGTATTATATAATATTAGGGATGTAACGGTATTGTAAATTGTCAAATTTTTTCGACAATACCGTGGTCGTGTGACTCGATAAAACAATAGGCCTTCTGAGAAAAGTTTGCTCAGACGAATGGAGCGAACGGGAGGTAGCAGGAACTACAATTCCCATCAGCCCAAGCGTGGCCATCATTCTTTGGGGTCTGTTGTCAATACAGATCAGTGTTGCCAAATTTGCGACTTTGTCTCTATATTTAGCGACTATTCAGACCCCCTTGGCGACATTTTTCCCTAAAAGCGGCTAGCGACAAATCTAGAGACTTCTTGGACAAACCTCAG
>JAUMHQ010000051.1:2548386-2560573 GCA_032361165.1 Enteromius paludinosus
GCTACATACCTTCTATGTACATATCAGAGAACAATTTAAAATATTCTCTCAATGCATTCTATGGCACCTTTAATAATACAACCAAACTTAGGACATTCCAACATGAATCACGGACAAATGAGAACTAAACAGACAGGGCAATAAATACACACGAACATGATGAACTGAATGGGAGACAGCTTTTCTCATTCTGATTCGTTCACTGATTATATGATTAGGAAACGATTATAAATTACCTGTGCATGCTCCTCCCGAAATTTGTTTATAAACATAATTTAACAATGGATCATTCTTTCATGCAATGTATTTTGACTATTTCTACAAATATACCCCAGTGGTTTAAGACTGGTTTTGTGGTCCAAGGTCACACATATATATACAGTATATATATATAAACCAAGCATTACACCTGTGATGTTAAAATGCTAAACAGATTTAGAATGTAGCCATTTATATTCTAGCTATGATAAACATTCCCAATGTCTTCCGACAAGTTTATTTTGCACAGGGCCAGGTGCTCATCTGGCTGTCTATTGATTTCTGGAGCACAGATGGGGTCAGCGCTAGCACTCTTCAGCTAATGGCTCAAGCAGAGATTAAGGGAGCAGCTCAGTCTTAAATTGTGCATGTAAACAGTGTGCCTTCTGTCAGGAGTGGACACTCACTGTGGCCTTGATTCCTGTCAGTGTGCTTTCCTTAACTCTCTTCAACTTTCTCTCAATCCTGATAATGCACTTAAATGCAGCATTTTCAAGGCAGCGTCCTCTCTGTCTTTCTAAAACGCAGTATCACCATCAAAACAGCCGCATGCGACTGGATACTCTGTTTTTTAAAATGATCGCACATACAGTAGAAGCCATGCTAATTGTTTATTATAATTAACATATAATTGTGTTTATGTTAAATATATAAACTGGATTTTAAAAAGTACATTTATCTAGAATATAACTAGTAATGTGATTGAGTTTTTATGATCAGCTGAACATTGTACATAGTTATTTTGAATTCATATTTCCCAAAATTACAGTTATTAATCAACTTTAGACAGCTTTTGTGAAGATTATAAACATTTTTCACAAATTAGGTGCGTATATACATGTAAACCTTTTTGTCATAGCTGAAAAAGCATCCATTTCCTTACTTGATTTTTGTTTCTCAATTCGATTACATTTTAAATTGTTATTTTTAACTATAATTTTTCACAGTATTACCAATTGTACTGTACCTTTGAGCAAATAATGCAGCCTTTGTGAGCATAATCAGCCTGTTAACTGTCGCTCACAATTTTAAAAATAGACAGGAAAGAGAACCAGATTTAAAGAGGTCTAATGCAATGAGTTTATGTGGTTTTAGTTTAAAAAAACACATTAGTTTCCACATACTACACATTTTTGTTTCTCCTCTAAGCCCTGCCTCCTGAAACGGTTGATTGGCCAGCTATCGTGTATTTTCACGATCCAGCAGTAGCTCCGCCTTTTTTCTTTGTGTAAACATTTGGGCGGAGTTATGAAAGCACACCCCCACTTTCTGATGTAGCAAAGTGGGGCGTGTTTAAATATATATTTATATCCATAAAGGATATCTCTTTTGTTTTGGTTTGAAACTTCACAGATCTTCAAGATACAGTAGATAGATATACAGAACTTCATTTGTTGTTGTAAAAACCGTTCTGTCCCAGTTTAGAGGAGAAAAACAGTCATTTTTTTGTTCACTACTTGAATGCACATCACATCATAATTACGGCTTTCAAGCTCGCCAGAAGCATCAGACTGGAGAGGAGTCCTCAAAGATCCTCACACTCCTGCTCATTCAGCAGCTTATTCTTACACAACCGAGCTGCACTTCCCATCAGAACAAGAAAGAGCATCACTTGATCCCTCGTCACACGGCTCTCACAGCCCCTAAAGATACGTGTAGGGCAGCATTAGACTCAAGGGTCTTCACAGAGACAGCATCACTGACCCCTCGTGCACTAATTGTGATAAAAGGAGAATCTTGGAACGTTTTCAAGGTCTCTCAATGGACATGAACAGATGCGGACGCTCTCGGTGCATGAGGAGCCTGTAACAGACCCCAGTGTGGGCCAAATATTCTCACTCCGCTCGCCATTGGTCTTTCATCAAACCCCAGCATTGGACGCTTGGAAGCAAATTAGGGGTGTGAGTGCAGCACTCAGCCGGTGCAGTTCAAGCACAGAGAGGTCAATGAAAAGCTGGGATTTGTGCAGTGAAAGGTCTATCTGCGGGTTGGCGGGGCATTTTGACACCACCGCAGGGAGATTATCACCTCTAGCAGATCCCGAGCAGACGGTCAAATGACTCAAGAGTCTCGCCAGATCTGACCTTCCTGAAAGTTTTTTTTGCATTCACAAGCCATCGCGCCACATCTCGCACTCTCTCAGCGCATCTGCTCCCTCCACGTGCCCCAACCACGGGTGTCCCGACGCGCCTGTGTCATTTCTCCCACGCTGTCTTTCTTTGCTACCCCCATGTCGCACTAACAAGTGATGTAAGGGGCTCTAAAAACATCAGCTTGCATGCAAAAGACATTTAAAGAGTCTTAACATTTAAAGAAATTGCTTAATGTTACATGTTTTGGGAAAATATTGGAATTCGAAAATCTAAGCGAGATCCAAAAACGTCTTATCAAAACACTTTGCTCTTCTTGTCTTGTAAACAGTAGCATAATATCAAATGCTAAGTGATTTTAATGTCAATTTTAATACAAAATTTAAGTTTAAACGTAATTGAAAAAAATCTAAACAATCATTCATAAAAATATTAATTTACTGTAAAATAAATCAAAATAAAACAGCAATTTTTTTTAATTAATGCACAGCCATAGTATATATATATATATATATAAAATTTGTTTTCTTCGAGAAATAAAACAAAACAGAATAAAATAAAAATCTATTCTAATCTAATTTCATTTTACAATGCTAAACTGGTTCTAGTATATAATATATGTTGAACTGTTCTATAAATGTCTATCTTGCTCTAAATCTCTATCTTGTTACAATATTTCCAACTATATATTTGTTGCTGAAAACCTAAGCTGAATCTAAAACATCTCATCAAAAACTAACACCATGCTTTTGCTGCCTTGCGTTTCCTTCTGGAAATGCAAATCTATTTTAAAGACTGTCATTTTAATGTCCATTTTTAGCATCATAGCCGAAACGTACCATTTAATAGCACTGCAGCACAAATAGCACCATAAAAGCTGCTCCTAATAATGGAAGGCTTGTGTCGAAAAGGTGCTTGGTTGCGTGTGAGTTATGCGTTTATAACGTTACCTGTCAGCCAGCCATAACAGCAGCGCTCAGGGTGGAATTTAATTAGCCAGAAACGACAGCAAGACGGAGAGACACTGAAGCCTTGCGGTAGCAACAGATTTTGATCTTTTATTTCTTCATCTGAAACCATAAAGCATCTTGGAGCTCTGACAGAAATGTCAAAACCTGGCACAATACGATATGCAAATAATGCGTGCATACAGCTCACCTATCTCAAAACATTTCTGTCTTATCTATTGTTTAGCATCGTTTACATGAAATATATTTGGCGATGGCCTAAGCTGAAAAAATTAAAATAAAAATGTAATTCCCCGTGCTGTCAGTTACTAAGCCTTTTTCGTTGACGCTCCTCAAAGACATTCCCACAGTGGAACTTAGCATAATTAGATGATCATCAATTCCCAGATCCAATCAGCGCAACTGTTTCCTGTTTCTTCGGCAATAATAACATGAGAGCTGACTAACAAGCTAAGCGCTAACAGCCTGCGCGCTTTATTTTTATTACAGATTAAAGTTGAAATCACTCAGACTAAATTGCTACATTGGTAGAGTGTGAAAGTAACTGTGGCACAATCACGGGCCAAATTATTATTTGTTTGTCCGCAAATTGGTCTGAATCACAGGATTGCTCTTTGCTAAAGGTTGAGTACGCGCTCAGCAATGATTTTCCAACGCGTTTTTATTCTGTGACCTTAATCATCCCCATTTTGCAGACTCGATTAAGCCGTTTCACCTTTGAAAAGCTGATAGGTGCTGGGAAACCAGCTGGTTAATGGTGCGTCGACTCGTTTCTCTCTGCTTCTCCCCCATCATTTTAAAGCCACAAGTAATTTATCTCTATATAAAATCATCTCTATACAGTAGATGACATGTTTTGCTGGTCTTGACTCATTATTTAATAGTAGCTGAAGTGGCATTTCCACTTCAGCATCAAATGTAGTGGACTTGTATATGCATTTATGTTTGTTACATTATAAATGTCACTTTATGACCCTTTTTTATATATTTTTTTTCATATTTCAATTTTCATGTATTTATTGTTTCCGTTTTTTGCTATTAAAATTATTTTTTATTTATTCTTAATTCATACTTTTTATTTTTTAATCCTATGCCTAACTTTTGTGTATCACAGTTTCAACAAAAATATTAAGCAATGAATACTGACAACAATAAGAAATGTTTCTTGAGAGCCAGATTACATTACAACAATTATTAAAAGTTTTAACATTTTACAATTAAAAGAGGTACATGTACATCCAAGAACAAAACTCTGATTTTCCTAGCCTATACACACACACACACAGTATATTCTGAATGACTGAAGTAGCTAATTGGTTAAATTTAAGTATTCTTCGCATGTTTAAACATGTTTTAGCATAGTTTTCATACCATGTTGCAAGCATGGTTAGCATGTTTTAACCTGACTATCGCTGCGTCCGAAATTGTATACTGCTTAAGTAGGTACTGCATTTAAAATTGAACGTACTACTCGAATGTTAAAACAGTACGTTCTATATAGTATGAATGTGTGCAGTATGAATGGAATTTGGACTTACTATATGCGCCATATTGTACACTTGAAATGAGCCGCGTCTCAACTTTCCGCCATTTTTAGAATATGACGCCTCCTCTCCCGGAGCCTCATGGGATAGTGAAAAGTGAAGTGAAGTGACTTGTGGCCAGGTATGGTGACCCATACTTGGAATTTGTACTCTGCATTTAACCCATCCATAGGAAAGTGTCCATGCGTACTATAGAATTCGGCCGGAAGCAGTAGGTCATCCTGGTACTTCTTGCCTACTGAATTTCGAATGCTATGAATTCGGACATAGTACTCGCTTCGCATGCTGTTTTTCGCATACTATATAGTAGGGAAGTAAGCGATTTCTGATGCAGCATTTTAGTAGTTTGATTTGCATGTTGCTAGCATTTTAATTTTTTGCATGATTAGCATATTGCTAACATTTAGTATGTCGCTAGCATGGTTGTTGTCTAAGACATTCATTAAGCTTTGCTAGGCATAAATACTACTGCCCTGTTGAAAAAAAACTGCATATGCTGGTAGCCCTGGTGAATAAAAACAACAGAATCCTCCCCAAAACACAATAGAAATTGTAATGGTTATAATGGGAATTGTATGTTTTAATGGAAGGTATAATGATGTATATTGGTATGTGATGGATTCTATGGGTGGGATGTTAAATCCTATTATTACACGGCTCTCTGGAATGCTTGATTCTGATTGGTCAGTTGAGACATTTGCAGGTTCGTTCTTTTCGAATAATAACCGCTCCAAAGTAATAACACATAGCCAGCACTACTTGTACGTTTAAAATCCCTCCGCGCCAACAAAGATTACCGTTTGGCGCCATCTTGTGAGAAATACTGGACAACATAAGGTGCAATAAATAACTAAAATACATCCGTTGTTATATATTCATATGTAGATGCTAAAAAATTGTCTTACTAACGTTTGAATTGTTAGTCACGTGGTACTATATCGTTTCGTGGAAGGATGAAAATGTTAATTTAAAACAAATATGCCAATTAAATGTTTCAAATTCATATTCAGTTTTTTTTCTTTATGTGGCAAGTAGCCGTGTAATACGCGGGATAATATACAGGCAGCCCGTAGTTATCGCGAAATAAGCCCCTTCAGCGTGATACAAGACCCTCTGCTTCGCGTCGGGTCCTGATCACACTGTCGGGGCTTATTTCTGGGCTCAGTCCGGCTGCCTGTACATTATCCCTTACTTGGAAAAATGCTCAAAACACACTTCAAAACGAAATGTTGTCATGGTTCATAATGGTATTTTAATGGTTTCATTTGGGCTCCTATTGCTTTTTTTTTTTTTGCAGGGATGCTGATTTGAGCTGATCCTCTGCTGGTCTTTTGCTGGTTTTTATCTTATCGCACCAGCATCCCAGCTTCAAGCTGAAATTTGCATTGTTGTGTGTGAGATATTTTATCTGTAAAAAAAAAATCTAGATGTATTTTTATTTTGAGTATAGTATTGTATGTTATTTACACACTGCTGGTCTTCCAGGTCCCTTGAAATAAAAACAAGGTAGCAATTTTCTTTGGTGTCCTTTGCCTCTGAACACTTTCCCATTCCAGACATGCAGGAACCTCCACACCGTACACCCTCAACCGCATCCAATAATCATACCGGCCTGTATAGCAGAGTAAAAGACAAACACACAGGACAGAGCCACCGGCAGGTCACTGTAAGCGATATACAGCAGCAGCCTCAACATCATTTCCAACAGTGTGTGCATGTGCGTGCTTCGCCTACAAACAGTGTCGCTTTCCCTTCTACTGTAACTGTAATGATTGCTAATCCATTTAAGCCTTTTATCTTTGCAGCCTGGTCAGAGAATATATGGAAGGACACAGCAAACAGTGAGCTAAAGCCTTGCGAGAAGCATTCAGTTCAGAAAACTGTTGTGGTCAGCCAGTCAACCCTTACTAAATACACTCGGTTTTACATGCTAACTCTGTTAAATAGACACCGTAATATCAAGAAAGCCTTTAATGCACACACACACACAAAGTGCATAAATATGCAGTGGAATTGTAGAGAATGTAGGTGGAGTGAAAACATTGCTATGTGTAACTAGCTTGAAGTTTAGATAAATTAGTGGTAGCATGATTAGCATGTTTTAGTATTATTACCATTTTGTTAGCAAGCTGATACCCAGATAGCACACGTACGTCTGCAGGAAAAGCCTCTGCTGTCTACAAACATCTGGCAGATGTCTTCCAGATGTCAGTTTTGCATGCATTCTAAATCATAAACATCTTAAAGACATCTATTTGACATCTAAAAGGAATCGTCCAATTGCAGATTAGCATACAACCTAAATAATATGTCTTGCAGATGTAACTGAGATGCCAAATAGACGTCTCCTAGATCTACTTCCGCTACCATTTAACAGACATCTTGCAGACGTACGTGTACTATCTGGGTAGCATGTTGCTGACTTATTTTATCATCATTAGCATGTTACTAATAGCATGTTTTAGCATGGTTAGCATGTTGTTTAGATGTTACTAACATGCTTTAATATATACAGTGTTGTTAACATATTGATAGTATGTTTCTGGTATGAGTATCATGTTGACAGCACTTGATTAGCATGTTATTAGCAAGTTTTAGCACTATTATGTTGATAGCATGCTTGCATGTTTTTACATGATTAAAATTATTTTCATGTTAGCATTATTATTGCATGTTTCTAACATGACTAACCTGTTGCTAGCATGCTGATAGCATATTTTGTTATGATTGCATATTCTGGTTATTTTGAAGCTGGGATGCTGGTCTTGTGCTGGCAAAGGACCAGTATAAACCAGCTTTAACTAGCATATATGCTGTTTTTCAACAGGGTATCATGTTTACGACATGCTTTAGCATTATTAACACGTAACTAGCGTGTTTAGCATGTTTAACCTTTGTCTGCATGTTATACTTACATAATGTTGCTAACATATTGCTATATGTTTCTAGCATGAGCATCATGTTGATAGCATAGTTTTGGCATGATTAGCATGTTTTAGCCTGTTTTACCATTATTAGTAAGTTGATAGCATGTTAGCATTATTTGCTTGCATGTTTTAACATGATTAGCATGTTGCTATGTTGTTTAAGCGTTATTAACATGGTGTTAGCACGTTGATAGCATATAATATGATAAGCATGTTGCTGGCATGTTTTATTCTATGTATTGGCTGTAGTTTAAAGCTCTGAGAAATGGATTATATTTTGGCTCAGAAAAAGCAGCAGATCAATAAATTGGCTGTTTCAAGCCAACTTTACAATAATAATATTTCAGAACTTGTAAGATGTAAAGTGTCTTAGGCTCAAGCCACTTTGCCTCACCCACAGCCTTCTCTTAGAAGCTGATCGATACAAAGCCACCAGCATCGAATCCATCAACAAATAACTATGCAAAAAAAAAATCAATAGACCACCAACAGGAATTCTCTAGCTTTCCAATTAAAGCACAAGCTGGAACAAGAGCGACGCTAGAACGGCCGCACTCAACTACATTAATACAGTGACAAGTCCCTTCTGGAGACGTGCTATATTATAAAGCACTGCTCGCTACGCTGGAAACAAAAACATTATACTTATTAGAGGTGATGAATTCTTTATGAATTTGTTAAATAACACCAACTGATTTCCTCCAGGCATTATTCGCCTGAGAGCATGAGAGTGTGATGCATGTTTGTCCGTGTCTGACCTTACATACTTTTTGTACACCATTAAAAAAAGGATAATCTGCAGTTGCTGAATGTTTACTAAAATGTAGATATCTGACCATATGAACCACATATCAAATAAGAATATTAACAAATGTGGAAGCAATTAATTATTGAGCATGCATTTTACTTGCATGTCTTAATTTAATTGTATATATATATATATATATATATAACAAAAATCTTAATGATTGTGATGTAAAATAATAATAATAATAAAGTGCTATACATTTTTTTATTGACTGCCGTTTGTAATATGCACATATTTTACTAGAAGTTTCTTATTTTTAAAACAAGGTAAATGTAGTCACATATGTGACAGCAAATAATTAATGAACATATCAATACATTTTAAATGTATTTAAAAAAAACAAATCTTAATAGTTGTGATGTAAAATAATAATAATAATAATATTAACAAATTGTTATGATTTTTTTATCTTCCATTTGTGATATGCACATATTTAACAATAGTTTTTAAACCCACCAACCCACCACATGACAAGTGGCCACTAAGACCCCGGCATCACACCGCTCTGCCAAGGGTCCATTTCCACGTCAAAAGTATTCCAAACACTTTCGCGCAGACTAAAAGCTTTTCTCCACAGCGGGAGCCAGCAGACATTCGGTGCGGTCTGATTAGTGGAAGCGCTGATGTGTTGTGGAGAGAGTGTGTGTGTGTGTGTGTGTTTTCCAGCTGCACAGGCGAGATGTGGATGTAATTGCTGTAAGTGTTGGGCAGCTGGTGTGGAGGAGGCGTCTGCGATCTGCTCTCCGACATCTCTCTCTCTCTCTCGCTTTCTTTTCCCTTTCCCGGTTTGCACTCTTTAACATTGCACACAAACAGCAATTTCGGAGGCTCACAGACACACAAACCTTGACAGCGTGCTTGTCAGCTCGCAAATGCATGTGAATTTCACTCTCCTCCGTCTTGTTTTGAGCCTCCTGAGATGCTCCTATGCTAATGAAACTCTGGAACACCTGCAAACTTGCTCGGCGTCGTAAAGAGCTGTTGTTTGCTGCTGATATAATTCTTAAGCGCACTTTGTCAGACATTTAAAGCAGGGAGCTCAGTTAGCCACGCACCTCAGGAGCTTCATCGCAGGGCCAGGAGGAGCCGGAGCCTTTCTCCTCTCTTCATTAATCATCATTAACACCGGGCGGCTCGGGCTTTGCCTGCCACGCTACAGCTTTTAGCATCTGGCCCAGAGATAGAGAAGGACACAGAGGGGTTAGCGAAAGAAACGATGAAGATGAAGAGAGAGCTGTGAACCATGGCTTTTGAACTGCAGTTCGTATAAACTCATTACGGTCAACATGAAATGTCATTCACAACCCATTTTATGCCCATAATTAAGCAATATTTGAGCAAGAGTGATATCCTAATGCAAGCGCTAGCATTAAATTGGCATTGGCAAACGACAAGGTCATGCATTCGATTTTGCTGGGAGTACATGAAATGATTTAACATATATACTAAATTCAGCAAAAAACTTCTTTGGATGTGTAAATGTAAGGGTTTTTAAACCAGGGAGCCATTTTTTTTTTTTTCTGACAAATGTTAAATGATTCTAATTCAATAACTGTAAAAATAATAATAATAATAATAATAATAATAAAAAGAAAAAATCACTTGACATTTGAAAAAATTAAAATTCTGAAATGTATTTTAATAAAAAATGGTTAACTTAAATATTGTAAAATTATAAAAAAAAAAAATAAAAAAAAAAAAAAAAATATATATATATATATTTAAAAATATTGCTTTAAATATTAAAATATAAAAAAGGGGAAAAATAAATATTTAAATAAGTAAATAAATATATATATAGCAATAGATTTTTTTAATATTTAAGCATGGGAAATTGAGAAAATACTGTAACAAATGTAAAAATATAATAGTAAATGAATTCAAAGGAATTTAAAAATTTTATAAAATAAATATTTAATTTGTATATTTATTTAAAAGAAATATTTGAAAAAAATAATTAAATTTAATGAATTTTGATTTCATGAATGACTTAACAGTACAGTGCTATAATGAATATAAAAACTATAATACATAGTGTAAATTGTAATAATCTTTTATAACTACTGTTTAAAATTTTAAGATGGGGGAAGGTTCCTTGCACAATGGTCTCTAGCTAATTAGTTAATTAGTGTGGTACGGTACGCTACGGTAACATTAGTCGAAATGTACTAAATTAACTTCAGAAATGGGGCAAGGCACTGCATCTTGTTTACAAAGGATGAAGACAAGCCCTTTCCTCTTTTAATAAGAGTAGGAACATGTTTTAAGAAACATGTTTTGATTTCACATTGACTTTAATGAAGAAGCAGGGCAGTAGTGTAATTATTTTGCCCTGCGTTGCTGCATTTTGTCAGTGTGTCGGTTCTCCAGAGACGCTCTCCATGCAGTCAGATGACTGGGCCCCCGGGGACCCCCATCTGCAATAGAGCCATCATGTGAAAATAGGCCTCACATCTGTTCAGGCCAAACGGGGGCAAGTTTAAAGCAAGACAACCCACTTTTCACTCCTGTATCTGTGCATACTCATGCAGCACAACCCAAGAACCAAACAAAAAAAAATGCCACAAACCCCAATGGACAGCACTGACTGAAAATAGGAACGCAGGTGCTGTGCTTCTCAGAGAGGAGAAAATTTTTAATGCACAGAAGGAATAAAGGAGGGAGGCTGTGGCTGGCAAAAAAAAAGTCATTTCATTATTTTATGGCATTGTGCCATTAAAGGAGCATGGGAAAGCATTGGTCAGCAGCATTTACAGTCCCACCTGTTCGTCAACAGGGTTTTAAAAATCAGCAGAGACGCTGAATTATTTATCAAATGTCACAGGACCTCATTAAATCCTCAAAAGCTCACGGCGCACTCCACAACGCTGAGCCCTTTGACTCCTCTCAGAGATTAGATGTAGGAAGGCAGGACAGATTCAAACCCACTGACTCACTCGCTGACCCTGATTAGCCCTGCGGCCCATTTGCATTCGAGTCTGTAAACAGTGTTTACATGCGTGCATGACATCGCTTTCATTAAGCTTGACCGGAAAGACTTTATAATAGGCTTTTGATAAGGGTTACAAAATGTCGAGCAGGCAACTTCAGTCATTCTTGCACAATCTTAACAAATATCTTGACAATTAATCGACACCTAAATATGTCTGAATATCAAACCAAGTATGGCTTCTGGAACAAAACAAACAACCCAAAATACATCAAAATACTAAAAATATATATTAAACAATTATAATTAAATATCTAAATAACACTTAAAATAAAAATAAATAATATTCAAAATAAAAAAACTAAAATATATTAGATATTAAACAGTTAGAAATAAATAGATAGAAATAAAATAAAAAAGCATGAAAATAACATGAAAGCACATGAAAATAAATATACATTTTAAAAGTATTCTTGCATTTTTTTTGTAATATGCAACTTATTCATTAACCCAGTCCTTCATGTACAGCTTTAAAAATTATTTAGACAATTAATGTGCACATAAAAAAGTATGAATATCAAACTAGGTGTTACATCCACACCAGGCTCCATCGACACGCCCACTCCTAGAGCACCATCCCCTGAGTTCTGATACGCATCACCT
>JAUMHQ010000051.1:2601544-2612487 GCA_032361165.1 Enteromius paludinosus
CTACATACCTTCTATGTACATATCAGAGAACAATTTCAAATATTCTCTCAATGCATTCTATGGCACCTTTAAAGGAATGAAAATACCACTGATTTCTAGAACTACTAGATATCTAATTGCAGCTACCTGGTTTTCCACCTCTGGGACAATTGCTTGTGTATTTGTGAATCATTTCGCAGGAATTTAAGCAACGGAATAAACACACTGTACCTCTGCCTTACTAAAAGATATTCTCCCTGAACTTCTGGAGAAGACGCAACGAACAGGAAAGTGTGAAAATTGCAACAGCGAGCCAATTAAAAGTGAGGGGCTTGCAAATGAGAGGAATTTCAGAGTGGAATTTCCTTGAGGGCTGACCTTAAAGCGCAGAAACGCGCGTAAATATTAACGCCAACAGCTGGAGCGCTCAATAAACAACTAATTGGCAAAGCTGTCATGTTTGGGCTCATCCCAGACCCTCAGGACGCTCAGCCTACACGAAGCGAATTTAGTGCAAATGTACATTCTGGAACACGTACAAACACAAACTGGCCTGTATACGGTCGACTCTCCTCTTTCAAGCTACTCTCCAAGTCTATCAAGGTAAATACTGCAGTGACACTAAAGCGAGGTTGCTATGCAACAAGCGCTCATACGATCTGAAAAGATCTGTTGTGTTCGCTCAGAATATGACTTCTTTGAGATACTATAGATTTGCCCAGGGCTTCACAAGGGAAATGATTCTTCTTTTGTTACTACTGTTTCTGTAGTTTATCAGCAGAGTACACAGGGAAGCTACGGCTGAGATATTCTCTTTCGGACA
Source organism: Enteromius paludinosus (assembly GCA_032361165.1). NCBI lineage: Eukaryota > Metazoa > Chordata > Actinopteri > Cypriniformes > Cyprinidae > Enteromius > Enteromius paludinosus. The sequence goes on from JAUMHQ010000051.1 coordinate 2,602,347, forward strand.
GGCTAACCAGGCATTAGAACTCAGAAGGTATCCCAGAATTCCCTTCTGCCATCTGAAGGCGCTGTGTTCTCCGGCAGAGGATACTGAGAGACAACCTTGAGAGAGCTTGTTTACATTTTTCAGACACGAGGTGGTCTTGCATCAGTGATACATATAATATACAACCTCTTGATAGCGAGCGAGACCTCCGTTGACAGCTGCGTCGATGACTCCATTGAGACACATGGTCAGGGGGTTGATGTTCTGCATCTGCCGGGTTTGACACTGCGTGATCAACGTCCGCAGCTGAAGGTTCTTGTTCTCGATGACCTCGATAGCATTCTCCAGAGGACTCACCTCAACCTGGGGACAAAAAAAACAAAAACCACAACTCTGGTTAAGTTTCACCAAGACCACCAAGATGAAAATTGGTTGGAAAAAAGCCTTTTTGCAATGTTTGGAGAAATGTAGAAGAGCAATGAGCTTAGTTTGTAGGCCTGAAAGCTTCCAGCTTTTGTTATGATTCTTATTGACTATTTGAATCCAAAAAACTGTTTTTAAATCGGCACTACCAGTCAAAAGTTTCAAGCCAGTAAGATTTATTTTTATTATTATTTAAGAAATTAATACTTTTAGTTAGGATGCACTAAATTAAAGGGGAAACATCTATTTATATCTATTTTGTATAAATGCTGTTTAGGAACCTATTTGTTTGAATTCTTAAAAATAAAAGAAAGTATCAGGGTTTCCAAAAAATATATAATTATATACTAAGTAACAAAACTGCATAGATTAATGCCAGCAGAAAATTTGAAATAAATAAAATTTTACGCTGTATTAAAATACCACACTTTTGGTTAAAATGTTTATATTTCACAAATTCACTTTTGCATTGCATTTTGATAAACTAATGCCTATGTTGGTGAGCATTTATTTTTCAATCAATCAATCAATAAAAAAATCTTAAACTGTATTCTAATTATTCCAATGGCTTTTTGAAGTCTTAATTATTTTTTTAATAAAGTAATTAATATTTTCAGCAAGAACGCATTGAATTAGTTTAACACTGTTACAAAATATTTCTATTTTAAATAAATGCTGATCAGGAACCTATACATCTAAGAAAAAAACAAGTATTGTGCTTTCTACAAAAAAGACTGGAGTAATGGCTAAAGTAATAAAATACATGTAACTACACAAAACTGTGGTTGAATTGTCATATTTCACAAAATTACTGTTTATTGCACTTTTATAAAATAATTGCTGCGCTGGTGAGCATGAGAGACTTTTTCCATTCAATTACCAAATAAATGAACCAAATAAATTGCAGAAACATTGGAAATGTAGTGTAATTAAAACTAGGATACTACAAAAACAACACAAAAAACTATTTTACTACATATAAAGCTTATTTTTAGTGACCCACCAAATGGTGCCATTTACTACCAATTAAGTAAAAGTGTGCATATTAGGGATGTTCATTTTAACCGTTTAACCATTAACTGACCGATATGAATTTTGACCGATTAATAAAATGCACAAACGCGCTTCTAGCGGGTGTTTTTATGTGTGTTTTGGGTAACTCATAGTGATGGAGAAATGAGCTGCGTGTCATCTGAAAGTTTTATTAGATGTTGTCAGGTTTCCCACCTGAGCCGGTCTCGTCAGTTTTGTGTTCTGTGCGCGATTCATATGCTCCGCTCTCCGCGCAAAGCTGCTGTCGGTTAATGAAGGTTTGATGAAAGAACTCACGCCTCGATTGGACTCCTGTCATGTCAGAAAGTGACTTTTATGGACATTGCCATCTGTGACATTAATTGGGGCACTGTTGCTAACTTTTTTCTTTCGTTTTCTTAATTTATTATTTAGGTATAATAGCTTTACGTTTCTCTTATAGGCCTATTTATCCTTTACAATGTTTTTTCTCCAGTCACAAAAGTGCTGCAGGCATATGATATGAAATAGATACGATCACGTAAATCTTGGTCTTCTGTTGTTTGCTAGTTTTTACACATGTACAATGAATCCGCAGAAAACAACTATGACTATTTATAACGGGTCACATGCGCTTATCCTTTCTAATTGAATTAAATTCTCATTTAAAATAATGATGTTGGTTAACCGGCAATAATCGGTGAACGAGCATCAGTTGTTGGTTATGAGAAATAACCGAAATGAGCATCCCTAGTGCATATTGATACAAATATCAAACAATTTTCAGTCTCTCTACTACAATCTCTAATTTGAAAGGTATTTCCATCAGTCCCACTGAGCATTTGTTTCCAACATAAAAAATAAGCACAATAAGTTATGTACTACAAGACCAAAACACTCACATTGCATTGGCTAAGCCTTCACATTTACAGTTAGTTCCTGACCTTAATGCAGTGGGTGTAAGAATCGTACCAAAGGGAAAGTTTCATGGGAGATCTACTTACCAGCTCTCTCCTCTCCACTTCAAACCAGCGTGAGATGCCCGGGAGACTCTGAACAAGCGTTAACGTTGTTCTTTCTACCCACAGGCTCTGAAATTCAAAAGCAAATGCTCATTGACACACATCAGAGTTCAAACCGTCAGAAAAAGTCCAAGAGATCCCATAAGGCAAAGCGATTACAACATATTCAATGAGCGAGGGACGTTCCTCCTCCACTATGTATAATACATATCATTTAATCTACACTTTAAACAGCTCATTCTCAGAAACACTCACATTCACATTCATAAATTCATTTCCCATGCAGCATGAGAATTAACCCGAGCTGGCGCAGGTATAATGGAGGAAGCTCTGTACGAAGTTCAGACACTTGATTGCGATATTCAAAACCACCTCGGTCCAATATAATCGTATCATCTGGATAGCGTCTCAGCCCAAGTTTACCTCTAAATGAGATTTTCAGACATTATTACTGGGCGGTAAGTGGACCGGGGTGTTGAGGACCCCCGGTGTCTCTGAAAATATAATATCTGGCAGCCTAAACAGTTTATTTCAAACACGGTAACCACTGGAGGTCGGGGGAAATCTAACCCCCGCGGTGGATCGAATCCATGCCGAGGCTGTGATTGTCTATGCTGGATATATTGAGTGAGAGGGGAAGGGAAATGATATTTGGAAGGAGCGCGTCTCTCAGCCCCTAAAACTTTAATTAGCCTCTCTGGACCAAGGCTGTGAATAATGCAGCATGTGAGAGAACACCTGAGCTCCACACACACACACACACACACACTGGCCGGCAGACGCTGGAAGTAAAGGAATGAATACACAAGAGAGAAGAGGAAGAGTGAAATGCAGGAGATGACATCAAAAGAGCACCAAATAAAAAATCCTGTATTAAAAAAAAAAACTCACACATTATTTACTCGCCCGCGTTACTTTTTCCTACCGTCTACACTTTGAAGAACTGACTGGTCCGTTTTGATCCATACATTTACAATGAACATGGTCAGGAGCCTTCAAGCTTCAAAATGGATGGTAAAGCACTGTAAAGGCAGTCCATGTGATTCGTGCACTAAATTATAAATCCTAAAAAAGGCATATGAGACCCTGGACCACTTAAGCTGCTGGGGTATGTCTATAGCAACAGCCAAAAATACATAGTATAGGTCAAAACGATCTATTTTTCTTTTATGCCAAAAATTGATGTTCCATAAAGATCTTTTGTAATTATTCCACCGTAAATATATTCAAAATAAATTTTTGATTAGTAATATGCATTGCTAAGAACTTAATTTGGACAACTTAAATGTGATTTTCTCAGTATTTAGATTTTTCAGCTTTCAGATGAATTTTCTCCTGACTGGTTTTGTGGTCCAGGGTCACATATGATAAGATTTAAGAAACCGAATCATCAGGATTCTGTCAGATTTACTGAATAGAAACAGTTTTGTGTTGCACACTAAATTTAAGTTGCTAACAACATTGGCTGACCAAGTTTGTGGCCAAATCATTCAATGCTTTTATCCTTAGAAAGATGTATTGTGGATAAATATAGAGTATTCAGACTGATTCAAATACTGATTCAACAATACATTTGGCTGCAGTTAACAGCAAACAAGAGGTGTGTTTATCACACAAGCCTATAATGTCACTTCTGAGGGCTTGTAAAAGAGTGATATAAACTATTTTAGTGGTCTTTTAATCATATTTCCAGGCTTTAGAAGCTCCAGTGTCCATAACAGAAACTGAATAGAAAACAGAAGCCAGCACATTCTTCAAAAAGATCTCCTTTTGTGTTAAACAAAAGAAGAAAAAAAACAGTCATACAGGTTTGGAATGATATAAAAGTAAATAAAAGATGACAGAACTTAAATTTGTGGCCCAACAATTAATTTAAGAGTACACTGTGGCCACCGGCTCACCTTAAACTCGTTTTCTTTGTCTTTGGTGCCCTTGTGGAACGGCCGGTCGTAGCGAAACCTCCAGATGTGGTTAACCTTGTAGAAGCTCTTGATGTTGTCGGGGACGCCGTCCCGCTGCAGGACGTCTTGGCTGTCTGGGATCGGTGTGACAGCATAGATCTGAAGATCTGCGTGAAGGTTCGTCAAGGAACACGCGATATGTGTTGCTCGAGCACAAATGCATTCGAATAACGTCTTGAACAACTAAAAGTAATGTTTACTTATATTAAATAATTGTGTTTAAATTAGTCCTGATAAATGATTAATCATGATTAATCACATCCAAAATTAAAGTTTTTGTTTACATAATATATGTGAATGTACTGTGTATTATTATGCATATTTAAATACACACACATACAGTACATATTTTAAAAATATTTACATTGTATGCATTTATATATTTTATACCAGTTAAATATATACATACATTTTTCTTACATACACACACGCACCTGCTTGTATTTATAAATACATAATATACTAGTGCTGTCAAATGATTAATCATGATTAATCTAATCTAAAATATTTTTTTTACATAATAAGTGTGTACAGTGTATATTTATTATGTATATATAAATACACAAATGCATGCATATATTTAAATGTGTTATTTTTAAATATATATATAAAGATAAATTTATACACTTAAATAAATGTAAATATTTTCCAAATATAAATTGTTTATGCATGTGCCTTTTTATATACATAATAAATATACACAGTACACACTCATATATTATGTAAAAATAAAAAACTTATTTTGGATGCAATTCATTGTAAATTTTAATTTATTTAAATAATTAATTATATTATCGGATATGATTTGATTTGGTATATTATTATAACATATATTTCACTTTACAAAAGCGTTTAATAATAAGTTTGGCTTTGGTACGTCCTACTTCAATCTCAGTCCAAATGCAGACTATACAGTTGGAAATCATCCTCCGCAAATGTTTAAATAACCAACATCTTGTGCCTCACAGACGTGAGGTCTCATCAGCACATAAATATGAATCGAGCAGGGCAGACGTCCAGGAAGGCCAATGATTAATCGCCGGCTTGGATAACAAAACGCTGTGCTCATGTAGTTTGACCGGCCCTGTCTGCTCTAATTGCACTGAAGAGGACGTCACATATTCACCGAGCGCCTAGCCTCCAGGTACATGTCTCATCAATTGAACAAACGCTCTCCAGCGACCCCACGTCTCCACGCCTGACATGCGTCCTGAGAGGGAGGGGATTGATTTCAGCCACATGGGTGTGTATTTAAAGCGGGCGGCTATGGCCCTGCGTGTGTTCTGAAAAACCTTGTTGCATTTGGCCTTCCTTCACACATCTTGCACAGACACTGTATATAGAGCATGCCGTTTTGTGCATAAAAAAAGTGGCTTTTGGGATATCACAGCAACTTTTTACAAGATAAAACTGTTATCAGGAACAAAATATTGAGAATTATCACAAACTTCCTCTTCCTGAAATCTAATGTACATACGGTACAACTCAAACCCCAGTATTTTGGTTTTGGTGGTCCCTAACAGCATTTGAAATGCCTCCAAGGTCACAAAATGCTTTCATTGTCTTATAATATGGATTTATTTGTATCTTATTTATTGTATCTTATTTGTATCCAAAACCCCTCCTTCTGCATGATCCTTCATTTCCATTTCATAATAAAAGCAGCGTTTGTGAGCGAAGTGCTGCTTTGTTTACAGCGTTTAGATGGAAACAGACATTTTAAGCACCTAGCAGCAAAAAAAAAATTAATTTGCACTTTCATTCAAGTGGTAATGTTTCATGAAACGCTTTGGATTAAATACGATCCATTTAATTGACTCAGTGTCCACTCTCTCTTTTGAGAGACGATAACTTTAACACGGTGCACTTTCAGATTCAAAACTTTGCTGGATGTTTGCATTCACTGCATTAAAGATTGTTTTCAAAAATCCATAATAGGGGCACTTTAACACTTTATACTGTTAGGTGTTAGTTCAAATTTATAACTCTTAGTAATAGTTATGGTGACATGCATTTTTGCTGCCAATAGTAAAATTTGCAAATCATGAGTTAAAGAACTAGGACACAAGGGACGTGAATGTATAAGACTCTCTGGTGTGCAGGTGTGTGTGCTTGGAAAAGAGAAGAGATGTCTGGAGGATACACTGGGCTTCAGCCTGGTAGATGGTCTGGTCAGGCTGGTTGGCGTGTTGCATTGCGATGGCATGAGGGAACTCATTGAGCATGCGCTGCTGGAACGCCTCCAGACGCTCGTAGTCATGACCACGGCACACAAACTCCTTATTCTGCACAGCAAACACACACACATTCTGGTTAATACTGACACCAAGTGGACTTTCGGAGATACTGACAGTGACATCTGATATGCTGCAGGATGTCATGAAGACACACACCCGTAGAAAGAAAGGGAACTTCTTGCCGTAGAAGCCCACTCGGAAGAACTCTGGCTCCAGACGCTGTTGGTCCATTATTTTATCATAAAACGAAGCTTCCATCATCTGTGATTTGCAGTCATTTGAGAAGCAGAAAACACAGTTTTTCATTTATAGCGTACGCATTTGATGCAGTTAACCAACAAGTGGTAGATCTCTACATTCTCTCTGACATTACATTTTTTGTGCACCTTTTCCATAACATTTTCACATGTGAATTGATCAACAGTGCAGGCAATTGTCAATTAGGGGTTAATGTGTGTACTGTAAATGTGACTATTTAATAACTGGATTAACGTAGGAACTTTAGCTCACCCTCATTTTGCTGAGGTTTCTGTAGTCGTAGTAGGATTCGTACTGGTCTGCCAACTCTCTGCACAGGATGATGCCGTTCTCCCAACACTGAAGGGGTGGAGAGGGTTTTTTAATTCACATGCAGTTTCATAACTCACCAGTAGAAGTCACTAGAGCACCATCAATGCTATATCAAGGAAACAGTCCAATTATGCAAAATTTGGAGGGATCAAATACAAAAGATGGTAATTTAATAAACTTAATTCAATGTCTGGCCTAAACAAAACACACAAACCAGAACTAGAATGTAGATTATATTTTCCTACAAAATACATTTAAAATTAAAAATGTATATTAATTTATCTTGGCAGTCATGACATTGAAGAAAAAACTGCTACTTATTTTGTTTAATTGACTGAAAGTATTAATATACATTAATATAAATACATTTTGTAGTAAAATATAAACTGCTTTTTTATCTTAAATCTTAGAAATTTAAAATAAAATGTAAAAATTTATATTTTCCAACAAAATTTAAATTTATATACATTTTCTTTGGCAATCTTAACAGTGAAAAAAGCTACATATTTAGTTTTAAAGAATAAAAAAAAAATACATAAAAATGTTTGTTTTTTTTATTATCGAAAAATCTTGCACTACGCATTTTTTCATGACTCGTTTGTTTGTAATGTACTAATAAATGTAACATTTTTTTGCATTCACTTTTATATTTCATATAGTCTTTAAACAGCCAATGACATTTGCACAAAATATACGTGTTGTCATGCACATCACTCATAATGAGCATTTCCGTCCTATCGCTTCCTAAATCCAGCAGCTCAACAGATGGCTTCAGCCATGAGGAGCGCAGACAACAAACACACTGATTTTATTCTCATCAAGTGATTAGGTGATTGAGGTTACTGATTATGTAAATGCCATTCGGTTTTGAAGGACAACTGCTCAAAATACAATCACGCACTGATCATTTAATAGCAGGCTGAGAGGAGCCACGTGATGAGAAACGAAAGAAATGTGACACAAAGACAGCAAGGACGCACAGACCTTTCCACGGTCGAAGTTCTGCATGATGGTGAGGTGCAGATACTCTTTCCTCTGCCACTCACTCTGCATCGGGTAACTCAGAAACTCCCGCAAGGGCCTTTCGGACCACTCCAGCAGCTCGTCGTACAGCAGAAGTGTATACGAGGCCTCTGCACGCATAAACACGTCATCAAAACACATTTGTTAAGAGTAGCTTTAAACCACCTTTAGTTCACGTACCCGTGTAATTCTGTGCTTTCAGATGCAGGTCATACAGCTTGTGAATGTAGCGGATGTACATCTCCTCTTTATTCAGCTCTGTTTTGTAGAAGTTCTGTGGAAGAGAGGCAAAGAGTGGTGGAGTGTGGATATGAAGTGCTTTAAGTGCTTTTCAGCATTGATTTTCACTGTCGGTCTGGTTATAAGAACAAATTTATATGGATAATGCAAGGATACTTGGAGAATAAGTGCACTCAGTTTTCACTATGAATCAAAGCATCCTTATCACTTCCCAACACTTTAGTGTTGAACTAAGCACCAGAACGACATTATTCACAAACACTTCATCTAAAAGACGAAGACAAATAATGCCACTAATGATTATACTTAAACATACCAGCAGACTGACTGTACAGCCAATCTTTTTTCCATCCACTTCCCCCAACTTCATACAGTCTCTGTAAAAGAAAAAGAGTGTAACTGTCTATCTGTAAGCCAAAAAAATTAAAGTGACTAAGGCAGAAATTCAGAACAATGAAAATGTGTATTTACTTTTTTGAAAAAAATGTAATAATTTTATTTTTTATTTTTTTCACCAATAAAAAGCTATATTAAATAATAAGTAGCTTCATTACAGTTTTCCATCAGTATTGAAAATCACTACAATTTATTGCATTGGTAAGTAAACATATTTTAAGAAATCTAAGCAGTTTAGGGTCATTTTGTTATGTTTTTAATGTTCAGCAAGATTGAATGTATTTATTATCCATTATAGTCTAGACTTTTTAATGCAGTATTTATTTGTATTATTTTCAGCTTAATTTAATTCCAGATTATTATTATTATTTTTTTTTTTTACACACTATAATTGCTAACTTTAGTTAATTTACACACACACACACACACACACGCACACACACAGGGTCAAAGGTTTGGAAAAACTCAGATTTGTAATATTTTTTCATTCTTCTGCTCAGCAAGGTTGCATTTAAACAAAAAATACAGTAAAAAATTATTACAATTAAAATGACATTTATTCCAGTGATCAAAGCTGATTTTCAGCATCATTAAACATCAAATCTTACATGTCACACGACCCTGCAGAAAAAAAAGCTCAAAGGTATGCTTCTTTTTTTTCCCCCAAATTTGTTCAATTTATCCTTGATGAAGAAAAGTATTATGTTATTTTTAGGGATGGCACGGTTTATGAAAAAAAACCGAACCGTTCGGTTTGCTTGTCTCGGTTCGGTGCATGCATGCGTCGCACGGTTTGACTGTTCATGACATGCGCAATGTAGCCTCGTGCCCCGTATGTGACGTCAGTGTGTTTCCCTTTCGCACAAAAGAATTGAGGTGTCTACGGTGTGGACTGAGTGCTGCAGGTCATAATACTGTATGTGTAGAAATGGCAAGTGGGAGAGAAAAGGAGGCTGCCCGGAGTTGGAGGATGCGCCAGCATCGTATAAATCTGGTGTGTGGGAACTAGGGTTGGAACAATAGACGATGCCATCGTCCATTGCCGATGGCCGATAGACGTCACGATGCTGAGCCGGCACTGCTATCCTCCGCCCCGCCGTAGCAGCAGCAACCAGCTCACGAAAAACACACTTAATCTATGGCGGCAAATCTATACCTTTAATAAGTGAGCGCATCACTGATGCTGACAAGCGCGGGAAATTATTTCCGCGAGAGGAAAACAGATGTACATGCGAAGAAACGGGGCCGCGAGCTCATTTCAAACCCTCACGCGCGCTTG
>JAUMHQ010000051.1:2709093-2724458 GCA_032361165.1 Enteromius paludinosus
ACCCTACACCTAAACCTACCCCTTACAGGAAACTGTGCATTTTTAGATTTTCAAAAAAACACCATTTAGTATGTTTTGTAAGTCTTTTGAATTACGGGGACACTGAAAATGTCCTCATAAAACACCTTCATATTGTAATTCCTATGTCATACCCATGTCATTATACAAATTTGTGTCCTCATAACCCACATACCACAGTAGTTATGAGTGAATACACATTTGAAGAAAATATAGGCTACTTTATTTCATATATCAATTCAAATATTATAATTATATACACATTTTGTGGTTTACCAAATGTCAGGGTCAGAAACAGATTACAATTATGATTTCTTTAATCATGGTTGGACTGTTAATATTTTCATATCGAACTTCAACAGTGCCATGTCATGCGTGTCAGCATAACCCAGGTCAGCAAATAAAGCTGTGCGTCTGAGTGCATCTCGTTCAGTAAACGTACAACATCTCTGAAGCAGCTGGTGGTGCAGAGCTCTGTAACGTTTCATAAATCAGACCTGATGCTTCCTGGCAGAACTCCTCCTCTCCTCTCCGGTCTGCTTCCTGTTGCCACCGTCCTGACGGCTCAGACCGAACGGCATGAAAAATTCATCTGTAGATTAGAGTTATTTTGTCAGGGAGCTGCACTGCACATGAAACAGCATCTTCACAGACTTTTGCCTTTGGACTTTCCATCTCTGATCTCCATAAAACCATAAAACACTCAATTCAAGTTTCTTTTTTTCCCCAGGTTTTGTATAAATAAGGTTCAGGGAGCTACTGTGACCCACATATTTCACGTCCTGATGGCACAACAGTGGCCTCATGTTTATATGCGACATCCATTGTGGTATAATTAGCTTCCTTTGGCCTCAAAACTCAGAAAGTAGCAGCCGACAGGAGGTTTGAATTTTGGGTCAGTGTGAGAATCTGTTGAACTCGGAATGATCTTTTCAACGACGTGCCAAAGTTAGACTGCAAACCAGCAAAATACCCATTAAGGCATTAAAATAGAGAGTTTCAGGTTTGACTCCCATTACAAGATTCACAGGCCACATATTATAACCAATATTTACTGTAAAAGGTGAATGTATAAATTACTTGTAACTAATATTGTATCATAATATTATACATTACTATAGTTCAATATCACTAAAATTACTTAAATAAATAATAGATATAGGATATGTATGTATACACTAGTCAATATTTGAAGCAGTCCAAAAACCTGAAATCAAAATGTGTCTTAGGACAACTTTGATGAACATTTTTTGATCCAGTGTGTTGATTACTCTGTAGGCTATATTGCAGCATATTACATCAATATTTTTTTTTAAATGTTATTATAAATAAGAATATCATTTATGTTATTAATAATGATTTAAAATACGTTTGATGTAAACCTCGCGCGCATACAATATTTTCCCGGTTCGATTCGAATCAGTCATTATCGAACAATGTGAGGCTCGCGACTCTCATTTAAACCGCTCACTCACGTGAATCGTTTTGATTGGCTCGTTTAAAAGAGTCGGTTATCAAGCAGAATCTTTCAACGGTTTTAACATCATTAACACTTAAAGAGCTGGTTAGAATATTATCGCTGCTTGTAAACACGGCTCTAAACAGATATATTAAACTGTGCGAGAGCAACAGGTGTTTTCGGGTATGTTTGAAACCTCTTTTTCAATTTATGCCACAACATTAGGTTCGTTAATTAGCACAGGAGAACCTAGCATAACACTGTGAAGGCTAGCTGTTTTACACAACGGTGTACCTTATTGGCATTTAGACCGTGACACTATCAGATGTTTATTTAAGCAGTGAAAAAAGCATACTAATTTAACTAACGTTTAGTAAACCAATATTAAGGATTGTGGTGCGTTATAACATTTGATTTTTATTCAACAGTTACCCGCAGTATTTGAGTTCTCCAGCAGATGGCAGCTGGTCACTGTTGAGAATGTAAGTCCCTAAACTCATCATCTTAATGAGGTTACATCATTAATTATCCTCCAAACACATTCACACAGCAACTTATTTCCATTAATGCGTGTCAATTATTTCTACATGTTTAGACAGATCACCTAACACTGAAAGGAGCTTTTGGTATATCACTCAAATCACTAAAATAGGAGCTCTCAGTGTATGAAACATTGCCCCTTAAATGGCAAAACCAGTCTTGCAATTTTTATTCAAAGCTGCAGTGGTCTAATTAAGTGGCTCGCAACACCTATATCAACATGTAATTTTCCCTCTGTGATGGTTTAAATCTGGAACCACTAAATTATATGCAAATAATAGGAAAATACACCACATTAGGCTCATGCAGAGGGTTCAAATGTGCCGCCTTCATATTACGATCATGATAAATTGTGTATTAAATGTATTTTTGGAACTGGAAAGCGGTCGTGCCAGCATGTGCTGTTTTTTTCAGCCAGGCACAGATGTTAGGTGACTCCTCCAACATGTGACGCATAAACACAGAACAGTCCTATTTAAACACTCCTATGGTCGGCAGCCAGCCTCCAACAAAAACACATACGCGCTGTGTTCATTGTGGCCAAAAACCCACTGTCACGGTGGAAGCCGGTGCCACACGATCTCGTGATGGAGGCCGGTGACACATTAGGACGCCCACAGGGTCTGACAACTGTTTACTGGGCTGTGCCAAGCGGGCTAATGCTGGGGTTCATGGGAAGGCACCTGTTCACGAGCAGCACGAGCCAGAACCTTGGCAGCGGAACGGCGTGCGCAGCGGGTTTGCCACTTTAGCTCCTCTATTCAAGCGCAGATCACTATATTAGATCGCTGCTAGAGCTCCATTCACACAGACCCGCCCACATGAGGTTATACAAGAGCGCTGATAACATAAAAGATGGATATTACAAGTGTTACAATGGATATTACAAGATTATAGATCCGCCAGTAATAGAGTTGAGCATGTTAAAGCGTATATATTTCATACATACTGTAGGTTTCGCAGCGTAAAAGGTTGTTATAGATGAATATAGGCCTTTATGAATCATAATTGTATGTAATGTAAAGGAAGACAATGCATAAGACGTCTTTTTGGAATATAAAAATCAGCAACATCAACTAATCTACTACACTACACATAATTCATTAGCTCTTTAAAAATACTATACTAACAAATAAATGCAGCCTTAGTGAGCATAAGAGTCTTCTGAAACATTTAAAAACCTTACTGACCCCAAACCTTTAAAAAGCACTGTATATATCAACCAAAGCATTACCATATGCATCCAAAAAGTGCCTTACATACCTTTCAGAAACATTTCAGGTAAATATGCATTTTTTAATACATCTTTTCCCTGACAGCAGTGTCGTAAAATCTGCGTGGGAAGTTCGTCCTATTACAACAGATAAAAAGCTGTTTAGCTGAAATAAATGTGGGTTATGGGGCTGTGGGAGTGAATTTCAGTTCATCTGTGGTCAGTTAAATAAGAGCAATCATGAGTAAATAGCACAGGGAATTATGGGAGAAAGGTGAGAGGACAGGAACTTGAACACAGACGCCCAGCTGGCTTCTGAGAGATCTCTGTGTGTGTGTTTATGTGAATGCTTATATGACTGCCTGTGATCCTGTGTGTGTGCCCACTATTGGCTGCTCAGTAGGATGATTAAAGCACACTTGCCCGTGCTCTGGGGGTTGTTGCCAGGGCTCTGAAGGAGAACGCAAGCTGATTGGTTCCCTCAAATGACTGAGGATTCCAAGCTGGTCACATTAACTCAGCAAGCAACCCGACCTGAGAGCGCATCTTAGTCAACAACTCTCCCAAAAATCCATAAAAATCAATTCCGCGCTTCACGTTAATTGATTTCTTTGAAGGTTGCCTTTAATTTCCAAAGAGACCGTCAGGGCCAAAGTGGCATCGTTTCGGAGACGGAAGCCGCATTAAAATGCGTGCTGTGTTTTTGCAGAGGTATAAAACTCCGAGACGGAGGGTGATTTTTAGATCGGGATGAGCTGAGATTGAGAGAGAACTTCGGAGGCTTTAGGGATGATGGAAGGTGAAAGATACTGGCGTGCCAGATTTACATTTTCTACTCTCACCCATTAAATTATTCTAATATCACTGATAACCTCTTTACAACACCTCACGGGAAAAAACACGATTGCTCATACAAAACAGCAATTACTGCCAGTCATGATTTCATGCATCTCTCGTCCGTTTTATTATGCACTAAGGCTTCAAAAGTATCCCGTCGTCAGCCTTTTACAGCAGTAGTAAATACGTTGGCGTTATTTATTGACCAGCTGAGTTTTTCCATCAGGCCTGGATGTTGCGTTTGTGCTTGTGAAGAAAAAAATGCTTCCAAATGTGAGGGTGTTTTTTTTTCCTTTATGATTTTTTAAAAATGTATATTCTTTGTTCATTTTCTCCATTTTTAATTAGTGAAAAAGTCACTTATATTTGACCATAGTCAGAATCATAGTCAGCAATGACAAGTTAAACTGATCAAAGGTGACATTAAAAAGTTACACGTGTTATATAACGTGTAACTTTTTAATGTCACCTATATATATATATAAATACTTGTTTGCATTTTTTAACAAATAATATTTTATAATGGCTTAAATGTAATTTAAACTTAATAAATGTAATTTAAGTTTGGACTTTTTATGTTCAAACATTATTAAAATTAGCAATGACGTATTTGTTTTGACGTATTTTGATTCACACACACTAAACAGACATTCTGAAAAGGACTTCCTTACTTGTAATTGCCATGAAGGTATAACTTCTCATATTAATATTTTATACCCTGATCACAAAGTATTTTTAGACCCAAAAAAATAAATAATCAAATGTCTTCATAAACACCTCTAAGAGTCGAATCCAAGCGTCGGCTTTAGATTTCTCTCAGCGGAAATGGTGTGTTGAAACGTGAAGGTTTCTTTGAAAGGCTGCAGGCGTTAAGCGTGTCCTTAGCAGCCCTCTGTACGCTTCACTGCAGATATTGCATGTTTTCTTCTCTCTGCATGTCTGTATCTTGCTCTTTCCTTCTCCCTCTCTTTCCTCATCTCACTTCCTTTCCATGTACCGTTCCACAAACAACCTTTTCAACTTGATTATTCCATCCGTGGAAATGCCACGCCAATTGTGAGCCGTGATATAAGTAATAAAAACCAGTGCAACAACCAGCAGTTACACCTGCGCAAGACAACGGCCGTGTCAGGCAAACCTGCGTTTCTTCACACTTGATGGACAAGCAACAAATGAAAATCTACACTCTAAAAAGGCTGGGTTAAAAAATAACCCAACCTTAACTCAGCTGCTGCTTTTGACCCAGAATGCTGTTTATTGTCTTATTGCCTTGCTACATTTATATTTACCAATATTAGCAATAATAAATACATAATCATCACAAAGTCTTTTTTGCCTGTGTCACATGATGCTTTAGAAATCATTCTAATATGCTGATTTGCTGCTCAAGAAAATTTTTTTCAGTGTTATAATTTTTTCTCGAAAATACCCTAATATCATAATTTAATTGAAATAAAAAGCTTTTGTAAAATTATTCCACTTAAAGCTTGGAGTTCAGAGCATAAATAAGCATCCATCTACCATCATATTAAAGTTTACCTTTATCCTTCTTGTTGCGATGTGCGTTGACCATCTGACGACGAGACGAGAATTTATAAAGTTCGACAAAGAGGAAACATTAAATGAACCGGTTGGGTTAAAATAGCCTAACTCAGTGGTTCAGTGGTGAAAATTCATTTGACCTAGCATGAACAACCCAACTTGTGTTTACACCTCCTCATATAACCCAGAATTAACCACAGTTAACCCAACAAAGTGTTTACAGAAATAACCCAGCACTTTTTAGAGTGCATCATATACATGCATCCGTGTGTTCCCATGCATTTGTGAGCATGATAGCAGCATATTTTGCTGATATTACTTCATTAAAAGACCTTTCTTGTGAGTGACGAGAAGCTCATTATCATCTAATAGCTTCTGGGAATAGCATCAGGGAGTCTAATTTGAGCTCTTTCATGATCAGGCAGAAAAATCCTCCACTGGTCCGACTCGCATCCCATTCTGGACAAGTGACTAAGGTAAAATAAATAAGTACATCAATAGAAATGCTCAAAAATATTTTAACAACCTACAATGGTATTCTGCACTGAGGTGGTGCAAAAAACATAAATAAATAAATATATGCAAAACTTTAAAGGCCTATGATATGGTTAAGGTAGCTCAAAAACACAATATTCCAGTATAATATAACATACTGTATTATATTATAGCATAACATAACATACTGTAATATATAGAATATATTTTTAAAAATCAATAAAAAGGATTACAATATGGTATTTTCTGCACATATTAATCAAATAAATGCATAAAAGCACAGTCATTCCAATATAATATATGATATTTTAATTAAATGACTAAATAAAAAGTTCTTTAATAAGGTGCCACAAAATGTAATTTAATTTATTTTAATATAGTTTAATATATAAAATAAAAATGGCTACAATATGGTATTCTGCACGAGGGTGGTGCTAAAGGTACATATGTTTCTTAATTAATACATAAAAGCACATAGTTATAAAGGGCTACAATATAATATTCAGCATTAACAAAGCAGTTCCAGAATAATATAATACAATGTAATACAATAAAATATTTTAATTAAATTAATAAATAAAAATTTACAATATGGTATTCATTAAGGTGCCTCAAAATATAACATAATAAAATATAATATAGTTTATAAATTAATAAAATAAATAACTTAAAAATAAAAATAAAATAAAGCTTTTAAGACCTAATATGGTATTCTGCATTAAGGCGGCAATATTCCAATTTACCCTGACTTTTCACCTAACAGGATACAGACGGCTGAGAATAAGTCAGAGACGTTGTGCATCTAATTTATCTGCGTCCCTCCTGAGTAGAACATCATACCCCATAGACAATATCCTGTGACTCAGGCATAAATCACAACGCATAATCTCATTATGGAAATCAGGCTGAAGAAAAGCATCTTCTGCATTGCCAAATACCATCACAGCATCCAGATGTTACATCTACACAGCTGATATATGAGCACCAGAATATTCCTAAATTAAATGGAGGTGTTACAAATGCATCGTTAACAGCACTGCTAACCAAATCTGGCCTGACAATGTTTGTATATTTCCATTTTTAACCTGTTGAATAGCATTTGTCACAACAACTGTGTTCCAAAAAATCTTTTTCTACATAGAGAGGTTTTTTAGCACAGCTTATATTTACATTATTATATGTTTTTTTTGGTCAGGTTTAAAGCAGGGAAATAAATTCACTAGTATAAATGCGCACTCAATATTGAAATCAGCGTTTTTCACATGGTGCCCTCTTTTTAAAATTCAGTTTCCCTTTCCAAACAGGTCTTATTGTATTTGATCCTTATGCATTAAACAAGCAGAGATTTTATTACAGCACTCTGTCAATGCAAAGTGCTATTCACAGCATTACCTGATATTCTAGTTACTTCATTCCATTGCACTGGGCTCCTTTATCTATTAACCTTTGACCTCTAGGTCTCAAACCAGTCTTCAGATGTCTCATTATTGATGTCTTCTGATTGCCCTTTTGGTTCGAGAACGACCCCATGTACCTTAATTCACTGGCCGAGCTCTCTTGCCCTTTAAACACTGCAAAATCATTTTTCTCTCTCAGTGATTTAATGTTATTGCATGGCAGGACTTTTGGGAGGCAATTTAGAGATGAAATGAGCGCGGACGGCAGGACGGTTCAAGGGTGTAACTCACCCCGCAGGACGACAGAGACGTTGGAGGGGATGATTTAAATCACAGGGGGACATTACTGTTTGCTAACACCCTGGGAACGGTTATCTACAGCCCGAATAAATACTATGATCTGAAACACAATACGTTTGGGGGGAAATGGACAAGTAGGTAAATCGATAGCCCAGAGAAGCCATTTAAAGCTGGATAATGTGTCATAACTCACAGAGCGGGGATGATATGAGCGGATGGACCATTATGAGGGCTTTAAGGGGTTAATGTATTACTAAATCCAGGTCATTTCCTGTGCGCACCAGCTCCTGAGGAGGGTTTAATACCGTAACGCTCCAGATCTTCTATGAAACGGCACTCAAAAGTGCCATTTCTTAAAGCTCGCTGCTCTTTAAACGCTCCACGCTGATGCTGAAGCCATACATAGACGCACAGGTTATGGCTTTGAAATCGGAAAGATTCAGACTCGGAATGAATGAATGAATGAAACAATGGTTGTTGCAGGGGAAGGGGAAAGAAGAGAAGCAAATGGTTTTAAGAGGTGGAGTGGGTGGATTGAATCAGCAAGCTGAATACAGAGCCGATCATTCATCTTCCCGGGGTGCACGTTAAAAAACACAAATCCTGCAGAGTGATGACGTTCCTAATGGAGTTTCGCATTGTTGTTTACGGGCTAAAAACATGTTCATGACCCACGTCTCTGGCTCTTTCATGATTTTTTTCAGGCTTTAGTCAATATAAGTATTTTTATTTGTTGACTAAAATGTTTTGGACAAACAAGTAGCCCTGCCTCCAAATTATGATTTTAGTTGAACTTCCAAATAAATATTGATGCATTAATGTCATACTCGTTTTCGTCAAGTTTTTGTATTTCTAGTCTGTCAGTGTCAGTTTATTTATGTATTTATTATTTATTTAATTATTATATATTATTTTAATACGGATAATATAATATAATATTATTTATTTATTTTAGTCACATAGTTAAATAACATTTATTTAAAATGTGGCTAAATCTATAAAACAGACATATTGTATATTCCATCCATAAACATAAATATATAAAAATAAATATATAGATAAAAAAAAAACGAATTAGGCGGTATGGCATACTGTATTGTGTTTTTTATGAATTCACTGTATTTTTACAGTATATGTTAAATAAAAAAAAATTACAAAAATAAAAAGATGTCACATATAGATCTGAATCGATACTGCAAATACATATTTTAATATGATTATATTATACATTTTATATATTTATTATGTGTGCATTTTATTAATTAGTTCATTCTTTTAATCAGCAGGAAAAAAATAAGTGTGATTAGATACTGTAAATACATAAAGTAACACATGAGTTTTTAAACAAAAAAGAAAAGCTAGAATAATAAAATATAAATATGAAAATATATAAAACTTAAAATAACTAATAAAAGGATGAAATGAATTAAGACATTTTAATAATAATAATAATAATTTATTCATTTAAATCAATTCATTTACATTGATTCAATACATTTTAATGCATACAAAATGAAAAAACGTATGTATATTGATGCAGAAAGCTGTTCATTTCATCATCAATACCATCTCATCTAATAAAAAACAGCAGTCAGCGTATTAAAATTGAGTTCCATTCTCATCCACTGTAGTGATTGAAACCCATCGATTGCCTTTGCTTGCAGTTCTGCACGTTTGCGTCGTGGTTGCGTGTTCCTGGGTGACCCCGTGCCCACACCAGGCCCGTCGACACACACACACACACTTAACCTTGGAGCTCGCGCTCAATCGTCTAATGAATAATTTCAGTGTGGCGGAGGATCCCGGGGCATTGAGAACACGAGATAACAATCTTGGGTAAAGGTCGCTCAGCAAATTGATGAAGTCATCTTAACTAGTTTTGCGGTAACTTACAGAGCTCTGGCCCTTAGCCAGAACATCGCTGGGCAAGCATCTGCTCCATAGGGCCGTTGCGCACTGCAACACTCTTATATACAGAGCGGTTATAATGGGCTGGCTGAGTGCTTCCAATGAGAGCGGGAACAGACGATTGGCCGTCCCAGGAAATGTTTCAGGCCACAGAGACGCTCTCACTTAGTGGTATCACAAAGCACTCCAACTGCGGCTGTGCTCGGTGTAATTGACTCGATGAGTCCATTGAGCTGTGGTATCGGGACGAGAGTGGGCTGAAGTGGGGGGAGAGGGTGGTTATTAGAAATGACACCCAATGGAGCCATTTGGGTGC
Source organism: Enteromius paludinosus (assembly GCA_032361165.1). NCBI lineage: Eukaryota > Metazoa > Chordata > Actinopteri > Cypriniformes > Cyprinidae > Enteromius > Enteromius paludinosus. The sequence continues at coordinate 2,719,119 of JAUMHQ010000051.1, forward strand.
TGCTGTAAAACCGCAGTGAAGGTCAAGAGCGACGGGCGCTCTAGAGAAGCCGTGTCCTACGCTTCATGGTCAGTACTGAGTGTTCAGTACACCAGAAACTCAGTCTAACTGGAAATGGACTGCATTAGTCATTTCATCATTGTAGCTTACATTTAGTTGTGTAAAATGTCTATGTTGTAAACACCAGCATCTCTCTAGCTGGCTTCCTTGTCTAGGTGTCATTGTTTTTCACAAATACTGTTACTCCTCTTTTTTTAGCTTTCCATAAGACCGTCTGCTAAATAAACGTATATTTACTGTATATAGAGAAGATGTCCAGACTTGATTTATGCAAATAAAAAGTCCAAATTAAAAATCATATTTTGAAGAGAAAAAAGGTCTTCATATCGTGCATCTTAATTTAAAAAGGTGCAATTGTGATAAATAAAGTCACAATTATGACAAATAAATTAAGGAAAAGTTATTTGGATTTTTTGTTAAATTATGTTAATAATACTATATTCATCCATCCAAAAGAAAATAATAATAAAAAAATAAATAAATAGGAGGTAAATAAAATGAATAAATATATACATAAGATAGACCTAAAAATAAAAAATGGAAAATTATGGAATATTTATTATTTTATTCAAGAAGTATATTAAGCTGCATTTAACTACATTTATGCATTATTTAAAATTATTTTAAATATAAACTTAGCTGGAAGTATAAAATTACTGAAAATAATGTCAAACCAAATTCCTTTGAAATTAAACAAACTAATGTTTTAATAATTTGCTTGATTTTAATTCACATTTATTCCGTATTTGTAATATGTACGTTACTCAGTTAATTTGATTAAATTAAATTAGTTGGACTATTGAAATGGCTAAATCTACAGACATCCATTCATTCATAAATAAATAAGGAGGTACGGCATATATTGTCTTGTTTATTTTTTGGCTACATTTTTGTCAGTCAACATATAAAATTGCTGTTAACTACATTTAATGTGTTAGTGTCTGTGCCGCAGACAACTAATAAATAGCCAAATAATATTTTTTACTCTCCCAATTTGTTGAAATTCTACTCACAGATTGCCTGCTACAACTTATACATTTAGTCCTGCATGGAAAGAAATCTAATCCGACCCTACAGGATTGGGATCTGATTTCTGCATGAATAGACCACAATACTGTCCAATGTCACGTCTCAGAAATATTAAACAGCATAAGCCTCCTATTTTGTTCAAAACAATTTGCTCTGCAAAAATGATATGTGGAACTAAAGAGAAGCTGAGGAAGGAGCTTCAAGTACAAGTTGCCTGGCAGCAGTGGAAAAAGCTCATTAGATTTAGCGGCACATAACGCGAACAGCTGGTACGTGCTAGTAGCCTTTTTTAATTAAAGTCATTTCGGTTTTCCTGCGAAGTCCTTATGCGTGTTTCCATAGCTCTGTGATTCTGCTTTAGAAATGCAGAGTCAGGGCTCAAGACACATTAGTCCTTGATGGCTGAATCAAATCCTGGCACTTGAAAAATCACAAAAAAGCCCTCTCCATAACTTTACGTGATTAGAGCAGATTTGTGCCATTTAGCAGGTGAATGAGTTTTAGACGACTTTGCGGAGAACTCACGAGGGTCAATCAGTCACTTATATGCTAAGGACTCCTCCAATCACATGAGTGGGGCTGCGGTGAATCGCTACAGCTGATTGGATCACACACTTGGAATCATGGATTACGACTGTGAGGATAGCAAACTTGAATTCCCAAATGTGACGTTTATCCTCATTTGGAAAAAATAAAGATGGCCACCCACATCCATATAAAGGAAATAAATAAATGTTATATGAAAGTATCATCTACTGCCACTCATTGAAAAAACAAAGTCATCTACAAGCAATTACATACAACGTCGATTGTTGTCCATTTCACAAACAGTCCTTGTGATTCGTTTTTTTTTTTTTTTAGCACAACCAGTGTGGTATGATTCATTAACAAATGACTCGTATGAACGGGTTTATTTTAGTGAATCAACACCGTACAATACAATAGTTTTACTTTATTTTAAAACAAACAAATCTATTAATACCAGTCGTAGTCTTTGGTCGATTCTCACCCTAGTTTCAGTGGTAAACTAGTAGTAGTTCTAACCATGATGTTGAGGTGAACAGAGACCAGCAGGGGAGGAGGGTGAAATTGAATTGAATTAAATGTGAAACAGTCGAAATAACAGATATTAAGTCCTCTCACTCATCTTCAAATGTCATATAGTAGCTCTTACTGCAAAGAGCAGTCAGGATCTCTTCTATGCAGTGAAGTACTTTATCTGTTAACAGCCACAAATAAACCATCACGTCGCGGGATGGAAAGCATGAAAGTGTTCATTATTCCTCCAATAAATGAAGAGAGGGCTTCACAGCACTGTGACATATCTGGCAGTGTTACAACGCTGTTGATTAGAGTGAAAAGCCTTGGATGCGGATTTCGTGCGTGTGTTTAATTTATCACGACAGGGGTCCTATAAATTTTGCGCTTTTAACGGGGAGAAATGCACCAATGCAGTCTATTCAGAGAGCCGTCCATCATGCTGTCGTGAACCTCTATTAGGAGGAGTGCAACGTTTCTGAACATATAAATCAATTCTATAATATCACCCCAGCATGCACGATGACCGCGGCTCCGGGCCTTTTCTCAGCCCTGCGTAAACCCGGGATCCCAGTTGGATGGCTCATTTTCGAGTCCCACCAAAGGAGAAATGAAAAGCAATTTCAAGCAGGACATAAATATCATTACCGGGTCAGCCAGAAAGTAACTATGTGGGATTGCCTCGGACCATAACGTAACTTACACAAGACGACGTCTCCCACACTTGCTAGCCGTGCTGGAATTGGTGCGATGCTTGGTTTGCAGGTCTAGGTGACTGTGCCTTACTAAATCTTTCGAGGGCCAATGGCAAGGACAGGAACTTACAGTAGCAAGTGCTCCTGCTGTAGTGATAAAAAGAGATGTTGGTGCTAATAAAGAACTTCAATAAAAGACTTAATTACAGCCAAAATAGAATCTGATTTAAAAAAAGGACTGCATTGTTACTAAGCTAATCGTAAACAATTCAGTATACACATTTTAAATAAATCATTTGTTTTACTTTTTGGAATGATCTGCATTTCTCTTGTCAACCATATTGGATGATTTTCATTCATTTATACATTCATTTATTTTTCAGTCAGTTGCTTTGGTGCACTCTGGGATTGTCTAACCTGCAATGGATACATGTAGTAAGGGTATTTCATTTACTTTTTTTTTAAACAATTAATACTTCTATTCAGCAAAAGAGACAGGAAAGACTTTTAAATGCTGTTTCAAATAAATACGGTTCTTATAGACTTTCTGTTTAGAAGAATGAACCAATAAACCAAAAGCATTCAGCACTGATAATAATAAGAAATGTTGAGCAGCAAATCCCTGGAGTAATGATACACAAAATTCTGCGTTTGCATCACAGAAATAAATTATATTTAAAAATATATTATAAGAGCTGTAGTAACATTGTAGTCATATTTGACAGTATTACAGTTTTTTTCTGTATTTTTAATTAAATAAATTCAGCTTGTAAAAAGATAGAGATTCTTGTAAAAAGCCCTAAAAGATAGACCACACATTTGAAATATATATATATATATGTATTTTAATGAATAATAATAAGATCTGAGGTTCATATACAGTACATGTTTTAAATCAACCGAAAGATTCAAGTAGTTGTAAGAGGACTGCAACAACAGATAATAGAATATTATTATTTAAAATATACTTTTTGGTTGGCTAACAATTGGTTGAAACATAACTGTAATTATTGAAAGTTAATTTGAGGTGTGTCCAAATACACTTTAGCGCAAGTAAAACCTCAGGCGAATGTCTACTGCAAGCCTACTTCATGACATTCATCTTTTGGTGTAGCTTATCTCAGTTTTTTAAAACTGATGCCAAAACAAATCTTTTTTATGCACTCTCAACATTGAAGGCTCAGCGTTATTGATTCGATGGAATTAAGCAGGATAACGGTAGATTAATATCTAAACACTGACATTCATAAGGGTAATGTTAATTTTAGTAAAAGGCAAATTGAAATGACAGGATTGTTTATCCAAAGGCGTCTGGGAAATGTTAATGCAGAGAACTGCTTGTCCAGAAAGCAGTGTGCAGTCACTCTAAATGTAATTACAGCATTTACTGCTTTCTCATCCATCTGAGAAGACCTCTTATTAGAGCACTGAGCTCTAGTTACTCAGCCGGTGAATAGTCTGTAATGCTTGTTGGGACTGGTCTACATACATGTTTACTAAATGTGGCCATAACAGCATTATTTACTTTATATATATAAGCCGTGTTTGCTTTTTAAACATGTCAAAAAATGAGCTCACTTTGGGGAGTATGCCAAGTCATAAACACACAATCTGTATGCTCTGAACATCTAGTCATTTGGTTGATAAGGGATAAAAGTCAGAATTGATTATTTGCTTCTGTTACAGTTGAACACACACCTTGAAGGGGCATTTGATGAGAATTTTGCATAGTTCACTCGATATAGTATTAAATCACGTCCATTGCTTGAGGCTGCCTTGGACTAGACCCAGTATATTAATGAATGTGAAAGAAAAATAGCTGATATTTTTGCATCAGACCCTATTCTGTCCTCACTCAATTTCTGATTTGCTAAAGTATTCAACTTCAGCACATAGCTCATCTTGAACTTTGGAACACAAGAGATGAGAGAAGAAATTATACATCGTGGCCACTTGTTTCCACGACCTAATCATTTGTTGCTCTGATTTAGGTAAGTTATTTTGATTTAACACAAGAGAATGAATTAGTAAATGGGGCAACTTTTGGATTGAATTAGTAAATTGTAGTCATGATTTACAGTAACAAGTGAATAAATGAGTAAATCATAGCCACAATTGAAATAAAACTAGGGAAGAATCAAAATTTGTAAATCATGAGCACGATTTATAGAAACGAGTGAATGAATCAGTAAATCATGGACACATTGTAAAACTAGGGAACAATCAGTATATCATAGTCTTGATTTAAATCTGAAATTGAATGATTTAGTAAATTGAGGCCACAAATATACATAATTTTATACATTAATATACAGTACAGGCCAGTTTGGACACAACTTCTCATTCAATGTGTTTTCTTTATTTTCATGACCATTTATTGGTAGATTCTCACTGAAGGCATCAAAACTGTGAATGAACACATGTGGAGTTATGTACTTAACAAAAAAGGTGAAATAACATCTTTTATATTCTAGTTTCTTCAAAATAGCCACCCTTTGCTCTGATTACTGCTTTGCAC
>JAUMHQ010000051.1:2724520-2746793 GCA_032361165.1 Enteromius paludinosus
GGTTAATTAGTGGAATTTCTTGCTTTATCAATGGGGTTGGGGCCATCAGTTGTGTTGTGCAGAAGTCAGGTTACTACCAATGTAAATGGTCATGAAAATAAAGAAAACACATTGAATGAGAAGGTGTGTCCAAACTTTTAGCTTGTACTGTACATTCATTTGTGGCCACAATATATTTTGTTCCGCATTATCTAAGTGGGACTCCATAGAAAGATAATAAAATTGCACTATTACTTTTTTGACATTTTTGACTGCCTGGCATAAAACAAATGAGATATCCAGAGACCAGTCCAGAAGTGCACTATTTGAACTTCTCCCAAGATGTAAGCACCTAGCAACCACCAGGAAACCCCTAGCAACCGCATAGAAACACGCTATAAAACAAATACCTTAGCAAACACTCTAAGCAGCTACCTGATAAACACACACAGCAGCTTAACATCAGGTTGTTGAGTTCTCCACAGACAAGCACCACTTACATTTTATTCCTATATTCTACTATTCAGTCTGAAAATATCTGTGAAAAAGAGAGGAGAAATGTAGACAAATTTCAAAGTGCGATATCCAATACTCAATTTAACTGAATGAATAGGCGTGTACAAAGCCTGCAAAACAATTTCAATGAAATTATTGATTTGTGACTGTTCTATGCAGGTTACTCTCTCACCCAATTTCCAAGGCCACGAAAACACTTGAGGAAACCTAAATTGTATTTCACAGCTTTACAGAGATGTAACTGATCTGCACTAGTCATACAGACGTGAAAAGGCTGGTATTTTCTCCTGAATCTTGGACTGGGCTTCATTCAGCGATAGAGAATTTTCTTTCCACTCATTTCATAATATAAAATAAGATTTGTCTTTTAAATTCATGGCTTCTTAATCTAAATGGAGTTTGCAAGATGGGCTATTTAACTAAAGCTCATCAAAGACTAGTTCTACAGATATTTTTAACACTGTCAAAGAGATAACTTAATGAAGGAGCGAGGGAGAGAGAGGCTTTTTAAAACACCAAGCCTTTTATGTTCCCTCTTATGACCACACGAGACTCGCCGAGCACGTGAAATTCATCTCAATCGATTCCACTTACAAAGCAGGGACAAGGGTGCGATCTCACCATCTGTCTTGTGAGGACAATTCAGATACCTGGAGACTTACATGTTTTGAGCATTTATTTAGCTTGTGTCCCTATATAAATTATTAAGAAATATTCGGTAACGCTTTCTATGAAGCCCGTATTTATAATACTGTATATTTATAAGGGTATTCTTAAGACATTATAATGAATGCATAATGCTTTATATACATCTTGTATCATCAGAACAGTTTTAATGTGTTATTATATTTACTTATTTGTGGTCATGGCTTTTAGGGGTATGATCATTAATAACACACAATCAACACGATTCGTCCACTTAAGCTACAATGGATTAGAATTCTCATAGTTAAGTCTCATATCTTGGCATTTTACTTATGTTACCTTACTTAAAGCTGACAAATACCACGTATAAGTAATAATAATAACAATACAATTTTATCTTGAACAACCATAAGATCAGATCAAATATGACACAAATTGTTTTTTAGACATAATATATTTTTGAATATGTCATCAATCAAACTGATTACATCAACTACATGTCAGCTAGCCTTTATTAGAATATTAGTAGTGTGTCTGCTAAAATGTATGTAATATTTATTCTACCTACCCTACCTGCCCTAGTCTACTAATACTAAGGTTTATATAATAAACAATGCTTTTTTTCAACTGAAAGTACTAGCTAGCTCACATTAGCCTCAATATTATCCTCAAATAGCACTCGGCACCTTACCACTCACAAAATATTCAATATCAAGATAAGATATAGTCCATTATAAAAGAAGTAGATTTAATAAGAATACCAATATAATGTATTAGAAATACAAGCTTCATAGAAAGTGTTTATATTTTAACATTTAATATTTATAAATATTTTAGCCAGTCAAAAACGTATAGTAAGTATAGTTATGTAATAATTGATATAATAATATTCTAATCTATTAGAAATTTGTTTACTTAAACTCAAATAATCATTTAGCCATGTGATACCAGATCGGTTTGTTGTGAAATTGAAATTATGTTAATATAACAGCAGCCAATATAATATAATATTTGTTGACGTTATTTAATGTTATTATACAGATGAAAATGAAGAGAGATAGACTTTAAACATTTACAATGGCACACGCTGGATAAGGTCCTATTGTGTCATTTTTACAACTTTTACATTTCTTAAGTTTTTGTCTACTGTAAGTTTCGTTCACCAGCTTAACAGTCCGTCCTCTGTTAAACAGCAACACAATCCGTTAAACACACTTCTACTATCCCTCACAGCCTTGTTTTCCTTCATGTCAAAAACTAAATATGGTGCTACCCGGATTAAGGTATACTGACATCAACTAGTTCCAGAAATGGCCATTTTATGGTAGTTATTAACCCTTCACAAGAGGGTGAGCACTTCTGCTTGAGCAGATTTTATACTCTGCTAATAATGTCATATTGTGTGGGACAGCTTTCACCTCCAGTGCCCAGGTCAGTCATCATTAAGCTCACTAGCAGTAGATTCAGGACTGGCACCTTACTGCATCACACAGAGGATGAGCTATTCTGAAGGGAACAGCGTGTATCGGTATGCATGTATATGTAGTTTCAAAATCACACACTAAATTCAGACATGGTCACTGTCAGCTGCCTCTAAATTAGGCTATTCCGTTCCACTGCCCAATTGCCCAACAGCTAAGAAAAACCGAGAAAGAGAAAGAGGAGGTTCTTGGTAAAAAAAAACTACATAAAAAAACCCCATGTATTAAAATGAAAATAGGGATGATAGTTTTCACAGTTTGCATAATGTCTGGTCTGCTTCACCACTTGTTTTCATCAAGAACTGTCCGTCTGGTCAAACATGTATGTAAATTAAATAATAAAAAATATTTCACAGATATTATTAAGAACCAGCATATACTTAAAAATTCAAACCATTTTAAATGGCACAAACCTTGTATACAAACTTGGCAATTTCCGTCAAAGCATTCATTTTCAGTCTTGGTATCAAATTTGTCCTTGTCTAAACTCCACACCACAAAAAGATTATAAGATGCACATTATTGCCATTTAACTTAAATAAATACATGCTACCGGGTGATGAAATAAATAGTCTTTCTCATTTGCAGTCTCAAACTCCTGTTGGCATTGAATTAAATGACTATATTCAATCCAAAGCATCTGTGGGGAGAGTCTATTTTAGACACAGTTTCTATCTGCCATCGCTCTGTCTCTCTGCCTCGCATTGCTCATGACAGGTGAGCTAATTACCCTTCCAAGGTTATTTGGCTACATCAACACTTTTAAATCAAGCTATTCCGCTGCAGCTGTTCAGATAAATAAGTTGAAATCACAATTGAAATTAGTCCATATCTATGAGCCCATATAGACTAGAGGGGATCAAGCTACAGGTAACAATTTTTTTCATAGCAGATGAATAAAAACAATGACAGCTGATCAGAAACAACCTGACTTAAGCATTTTAAGCAGCATTACTGCTGTGCACTTTTAATAAACAGAATGTTATTGCGTGCTAATATAATTTACGTTATAGTTTTTTTCTTGAGGTCAATAGGGGCTTTCACACAAGAATCTTTTACTATTAGAGGAAGTACCCACTTTTGGTGTGTTACCACCACAGGAACCTGGAATGGTTTTAATTCTAGGAACTCCATTCGGGGGGAACTTCATTAGCTCCTGCTTAAGAGTAGGGTCTAGAACTGTTTTATAGGAACTACCAGTGACGCAAGTGTACAATGATTGGCTAAACACATACGAAACATATATTTACCTGATGTTCACAGCATTGTGCTCTTTTCTTAGCCTTAGTAATATGCAACACTGCACGTTGTCATAGGAGATTTAGTCAAATGCCCTTACAATTGTGCGTTAACATTCCATCTCAATTATATCGAAACTCATGACAGGCAACAGAAACAGCTCCAATCACTGTATCCATTATTAAGCAGTTGTTGACGTCAGTAAATTCTTGTCAGCTGCTTCAGAGTTCCTGCTGCTGGTGCGAATGCAACTAGGAAAACTACCCAAGGGAGAAATTGGTTCTCTAGGAACCATCAAGATGGCTAGCTCCTAGAAGTAAGTTCTTAGAACTACACAGTTTAAAGAAACCCCTTTGATTTGACCCACCACTAGTGTGATTTTAATCGGTGTTTCTGCCATGAGAGGCAAGTGTGCTAACAAGCACGCTAAACACTCCTGCCCCTAGCATCAGTCGCTAGTGCACCTCCTTAGATCAAAAGAGTGAGGTTTACCTGCACAGCACTTACTAGCTGACCTCTTACACTTAACCCCCTAAATCTCACTCCTATCCGGGTCACGGCACCAATTCTACTCGCAATGTTTGCTCTGATCGGGATTTGAACTGGCATCTCCAGCACAAGCAACAAATAAATCTAAAATGTTACATAAATACATGTTTTACAACTGATTTGTCTCTGGTAAAAGCCATGAGATTCTGCACGCTCTCATGAGGCATTAGTCTGTAAACTTGCATTGAAAGTCTTTTAAATTAATTGTCTTTGAGTGCAAAGCACCTTGTGCATTTTCATGTTATGATTCTGACCCAATTAGGCGGTTTCATAATATGACTCCTGCTTACTCACAGCTGATGTATCATGATTTGGAAAGACACACAAGGTCCAGATGAGTGTGCGCATGTTTGTATATTGTGATCTGACTCAGCAATCTTCTATAGGTGAAGCAGAGCACTGCTAATTCAGTTTAGAGGATGAAGCTAGCTTTAATCTAATCACTGCATGAAACAGTTCTGCCGTATATACGTGAATCACTGACCTTAGCAAAGATGCTACATTCCACCTCTGCTAGCAACAGAGAAATGTCAACAAGTAGTAGGAGCTGGATTCTGGAGTGTGGGTAATAAAACTGACACAAATGTTCTCCATACCTATAAGAGACAAGCAAGGAAAGGTTTTCCCCCTCACTTTGAAAGAACAGCCTCAAGGTAGCCGTAGTTCACCCACCTGCTGTGCTGAACTAATAAAATGCATGAAAGTGACTCTAAAATGTTGCCTGGGAGATGTGTTCAGCTGCAGTGAAACGCAGGTCGTGCTCTCTAAAGGACAAGGATGAACAAACTGACAGAATCAGTGTTTCCATGACATCACATGCCCCGTTTTCACGTAACTGAAGTGCTATATATGTGCTATATATAAAATAAATTCAGGTGCTGCATCTCATTACTCCCCCTTGTTCGCTATGTCCTGAATCAGAATATTGTGAGCATGAATTTGCATGGGAAAGGGACTAGGGCCTGCATGCGTTGCGATACTGATGACTCAGTTGTGTGCATTAAAATGTCATTGGTATTTCAACAACTCTAATGTAATAGAACTAGTCATTCTGGTTTAATTTTCTTTCAAAAAGTGCAGTGCTATATGCAATTAACCTCCATTTTTTGGCTTAAGAGAGACGAGGTACGAGCTTACTGTGCATTGCGGGAGTTTTTAGGAATTTTAGGAAGTTTCATATGATTTTATGATAGAACAAGCTATTCTAACTAATAATCACTAAAAAGAGGTATCTGCACATACATCAAATTATTTTAAAATGTTTATTTAAGGACACTGGTCTGTTGAAAAATAATTAATGAAGTCAAATCTTCGACACAAAAATCCTAAAGAAAATACAAAATACAATATGGCACGATATGGTTTTAACATTGGCTTTTGTAGAGGTCTTGGAAAAACAACTAAACCAGACCTACTCTACTACTTGTCAAAAAAAGGAACCTTTTAAAGGTACAATTTGATTTCTTGCCTGACTTTGCCTGAGACCGAATACATTGCAATACACCCATTTCACCCAAATCCAGAGAAAACTGATTAAAAAAAATGTATAACTTAACACAAGCCACATGGTGCTGACAGTCCTCAATACTGTATGTAAGACAAGACAGTGGCTATATTCTGTATTTATAGCACATAGATAAACAGAAGAAACTGTCTTATGGCAATGGGGCTCAATCCTGTTCCTACAGATCAACCTACTTCCTAAAGTCCAAATGTTTCTTAATATTCTTGAATCTTCCAATCAAATTCTTTTAAAGTTGATTTAAAACATAAGGTGCAACTCTAAACTCGGGAGGAAGGTAGATCTCTAGAAGCAAGACTGAGCGATCCACGTTTCCCAATCCATAACAGTCAATAAATGATATCCCACAAATTGCATAGAAGAGATATATAGTGATATATGTACATTGTTTAGAGGCAAACCAACTGGTCACCTATGATCGGACTAATTTAATCCCTTGCCCCGTATCTAGTATGCTAGGAGGGAACCAAGAAAGTTTCAGTCTCCTGACACAACGCAAACACACACTACATAGCCAAAGGAGGTTGAGTCCGCAGCACCAGTTAGCTACAGCCACCAGTGGGTACGTGGCCTTGGGGAAGTGTGTTTTCCAATGCTTGGCTACATCACTTCCGGTGGGCAGGTGGAGAGCATAGTCACTCCAGGGTTTGGACACGCCGTATATAGCGGAGATGATCCGACCCCTCTCGGACCACTGAACGCCACTGTCAGGATCGCAGTTGTATTTCACCCACTCAGCGGTGAAGTCTCCCAAACGAGGTGATCCCTGGGCTTCCGCATCCTGGACAGGGCTTATCTTGGCTCCTTGTACTGCCACATACATCTTTTCCACCTTTCGCACCGCCTTCACCCACGGTGCAGAATTCTCAGTGTCCAGGACAAGGATGAGGCGGGAGGAGAAGCAGGCGTTCCGTTCCTTCCACATTTCAAGGATCTGCTGCAGACGCAAGCAATCAGCACCTGTGGACAAGAAAGGTCATCAGTCAATGAAAAGGGATGCTGCTGCTTTTTTACTCCAAAAGGCCAGAACAAGCTGTACCAGACCTTAGGGGCCTAAACAGGATAAATTGGCAAAAAGCGCAATTCCAAAACAGGATTCGGATAATGTGTTATTCTGGCATTCCAAATATGTCTGGAATAAAATCCTCTCCTTTCTACCATGTTCTCTCCGTCCCCTGCGGTGCCTGTCCTTGCAATAACAAATGTAGCCATTTCAAACGCAAAATACTTTGCATGCTTTTTTGGTGTTCAATAATGGCACAGATACCAGTAATTTGAGTCCAGATGTTATGTGATTCATTTGAATACTCCCCTCTCCAAAATTTTGCATCAGAAATTAAAACTCCTACAAGTGCACACATATATAATGGAACACGTATAAATGTACACGTCTTTTCGGCACAAATTCTTTAGTAAATCCAGAGAGTACTATTTTAACGCTAGTCTAGAGTTGGCAACTATCAAGGCGTTGCCAACTGTAGACTAGTTCAAACAACGCGAATGTTCAATCATCATTGCACCACCTTGAGTTTGAGAAATTCCCATTCACAAATACAGAAAGTGCTGACAAGATGTGATGGGCTGTTGCTGCAGGGAAAATGGATATAGACGGTGCAAGCAACACAGAAAAGGTGTAAGAAATCTGACAGTTTGCCACGCTGCGGGAAAGACTGCAAATAACGCTCTGCAAGTACCTCTTTCAAAAACTGAATGAGGATTCCTGGCGGTTTCTCACCCACCCTAGTCTGATCAAACTGTATGACAGAGGCTGTGACATCCCATATCGTTCATAAGGATTAATACCTCACTGAGTTACAGGACGCACACGCAGGCAGGAAGATAAAGTATGGTGGAGCGATTGAGCCAAGATATATCTTTACAGTTCGGAGAGCTTTCAGAACGATAAATTGTTGAAGCCCAGCCAAAATAAAAGCATCTCTTTTACAAAGACCTGAAAAAGCAATATTGATTTTAGCATTCAAAAAAGTATAATATGAATAACTCCCGATTGGTGCATGACATACAGGAATGAATTGAGTTTGAGTCTTCATCCATAAATTTTCAACTATACATGCTACAATTTATAACCTTAACTCTTTGCATCATTCCTGCTCTTACCTGCAAGACTCCAGTCTCCGCTGGGAAGTGTGTGGCCACTGTAGTAGAGGATGTAGGTGTCATGCCGCGGGCCTTCTGCGGTGCAGAGCTCCAGAAAGGAGCGCAGTTTGGTCTGCAGGGTGTCCAGGTTTAGACTGGTGGAGTAGTCACATCCAAAGGTCTGGATAAGGTGGTGGGAGAAGAGTCGCTGCACAGCGTTCAAAGTAGAAGTGGAGTGCAATTCCTGGGCTTGCCCTGGAGGCAACAGCAACGGCTGTCCATCTGCACTGCATCCCATTGAGAAAAATAGGATAAAATGATGGGTGAAATGTGAAAGAGAGGCTGATGCTTCTGAATTGCTATATGGGTCACCTTGACCTTATGAGTGTACACTAACCCACGTACAAAAAAAAGAAGAGGGATAAGAAGAGGCTTAAAAAATGTAAGATCCAGTAAAAGGTACAAAGAAAAGGAGAAAGGCCATAGTAAGGATGACGTTAATACTTTTTTGAAAAATCCAAGCAAGTAATTCATCAGCCCCTTGCAGGGTCAACCTAACCCATTCTGCCTTTCTAAAAGAGCACATCAAAGCTTCTGCTGTATCACCAAGAAAAGTCTGCAATTAAGAACCAAGACCATTATGATCCTTCCCATACCCTTGCCGCCCAAAGATTGTGATTATAAAACCAAAAGCAACTCTCAGTGGTGGCAATGTTCAAAGATTATTTCCCATGCTTGCTGGAGACTGAAATGGCAAGTCTAAGGCACAGTGACCCATGAAAACTACCCAGACAGGTGCTGAGCAATTCAAGCGGAAAAGACCGCTTCTCTGAGCTCGTTTGTCAGGACCCTTTCCTTCTCTCTCATTCTCGTAGCTTTCCTGTTGGTGCTATTTTTTTCTGCTCAACGCATCCCTGGTCAACTCCTCCTTCACAAACACATTTTAAAATGAATATCATCAAATAGTATCAAAGGCAAATGTTTTAGTTGAAATGATACTTCGCATCAAGTTTACTTGCCGCAAGGCATCTATCCGAGCACACAAACAAGATTTTAATTAAAAGGGCTGATAAATTGTTCACAGTTCATACAAACTCTTCAAATGATGGCCAGAGCTCTGTCCTTTTAAATGTGAGAGGAAACAGTACCACAGCATCTGCTAAGAATGAAAACGAGCTCTTGCTGCTGAAGGCGAGTCTGAGCATTTCTCTCTCATCCTTCCCTCCCTCCCCTCTCATCTTCCCCAGAGGCTCTCGTCATGGTAAAAACATGATCTGTACCCATCAAATGGAAGATTACACCTTGCTACATTCCCCTCATGCACCCGCTCCACACCGAGCCTTTTCACCAAGAGTGCTGGAATACTAAGCGTGAAGAGGTAGTGGAGCTGCATCCTAATCGACATCATAATCAGCGACCTGACTGAAGGCCTGCCCTGTACCCCACCCTCGCTCTCTCAGTATGCATGGCACATGCTTCCACCAGCGGGACCAGCAATAGACCAAGTTTATTAAAGGCTATGCCTTTATTTAACGCTAGCATGTGTTCATAAGGTCCAATCCACTCTTCTATTTCTAAAGGACTGATCAAGATGCACGTTCAAGATGAGCAAGAGCGGGGCAGCAGATTATTTCCCTTGATAGTGTAATCATGATTATTAATCATCTTCCTGACTTCCTGATACACAAACAAAACAAGCTGTTTTAAAATACTTGAAATCCCAACCACGGTCAGATTTATATATCAAAGGCTATTCAGTATACAGCAACCTGACCGGACCTAAAGAACAACAATGTGAACTATGCTGGTAAATAAAGGCTAATCAAGTCATGTGCAGATATACTTTTATATACAAAAGAAATACTGTTTAAGGGAAAGGATGGAAAGAAGTCATGTAAAACTTGTTTTTAGTACATCAAAATATGATAATCATTTTACGTGGACATTAGGAAAAAAGCTATGCAAGTTTAGACAATGGCTCACTTAAACCTACCTAATATTTAATATATAAATATAAGTTTTTAGCGGGTATAGATATTTAGCAAGGTTTACACAAACAGAATAAGCAATTAAGAACAGGCATAAGTAATACCATTCCAGATAATAATAATTTCAGTATCAATATTTGTTATATAAAAAAAACAACAAGTAGCTTTCTGCATTGTATTGGTTTCTACCAATGTACTTGTGACCATGAAAATGTCTTTTTATGCCTTATCCCTGTTGTGTTTGTGTATGTGTCTTTACCTGCTGTAGCAAGTGGGAATTACCACTGCATATCCAACGCAGGTGCCTCCCAAGCAGTTTCCCAGTTCATGGAAGAGTCCATGAGCCAGAGACTCCAGTGGCAGTACCACTAAAAACACACTCATGAAGAGTCCATTAGTGACCTGTGGAGAGGAACTCTTGGTGATCAACATCTCTGAAGTGAATTCAAAGGTACGTTCAAACAAACACACTCTAACTAAAAGGCAGAGTTGCACCTTGATGTGTGCACAGGATCACAAAATCACAATATATAGGCTATGCTGGCAATAGTGTAATAGATTTCTACACTGAAATTAGCTTGGCTTGATCTTCAATTTTTATGTGTTCTACTGTAGATCTATTTCATGACTCGTTATTTGTCAGATGCCACATGCTAAATTAAACATGCATTTTGATGACATCATGCGAATATGAGTATAAAGGTCTACCTTTTCCAGTTGCACGCTACATGTTTCACATACAATTTGCTTTAAAAATAGAGCACTATGCAGTCTTCAGTGAGAAGTATGCTAGTATTCCTTTTGTTCTCAGGCCTGTTCATTTTAATAAATTGTACTATTCCTCTGACTCACCAGAATACTGTTTTTATAGGCAAAATCACATTTATTATAAAAATATGAAAAATTGCATTTGCTTCACATGCTGGATAACGTTGAAAGTGCTTCTAATGACTCATCGCAGCATTCATATCTTAACATTAAATCTCAAGTGGATTACTATAAAGGTTAAATTATGTCCTGATGACTGGTTATTGAGTTGTCTCCATTTAACATTATGCATTATTCGTGTACATAAGATATGGCATATATTATTTTTAATATATTATCAAAAATATTAGTCATTTATGTTATCATTTATTCGTCTGCAGAACACAAAAGAAGCTATTTTGAAGAAAAGTTTTTGATGCATTTATTTTTATTGTATGGGTAAAACCGGTTCTTCAAAATATCTACATTTGTGTTTCGGAAACGGTTACTGGAACACAAAAGAAAAATATTTTGAAGAATGTTTTGATTGCTTTTTACTGAACAATAAAAAAGTCTAGGGTCCAGTGTTTTCATGTACCAAAGAAAGTCACTGAGGTGACATAACAGTAAGTTCAAGATGCCATCATTTGGTGTAAATTATCCCATTTACTAGCATTCATAAAACCAGTGCGCCTATTGTCACCTTTAAAAAATGGTTTGATTGATAGGATGGCAATGCAACTCAATTATTCATTGGATCTGGGTGTTAATGACAACAAGTATTTTCAAACAGGCATCATGATATCTTGACTTGATTTGGAAAGAATTATTCAACATGCTTACCTGCCATGAAACGGCCCCTAGTATGATAGTGGACATCAGGCAGAAGAGCACCAGCCGTTCGGAGATGAGACAGAAATGCCGCATGCCCCTGGAGGCCATGATCCTGTCCAAATTGAGCGTTTGCGAGCGCTGGGCCGCCCACGTCTTCTGACACTCACTTAGCTTGGTGTGGAAGCACCATAGCGTGACGAGGAACACCATGTGGCACAGGATCCACAGAAGGCCAAAGACACAGAAGCCAGGGATGACCAGGTACCAAACCTTCAGGTTACCCAGCTTCAAGGCACAGAGCACAAAGAACGCCAGCTCGACGAATGCCAGCGGGAACAGAGAAAATCTCCTCCACAGACGACCGGCTGAGAGAAACTGCTTCCAGCGTTCTGTCGACGACAAGCTGCTGAAATACACGTCCAGAAGAGGCTCGCAGATAAGCCACCCCAGGTAGCAGCTGAGCGCAAAGGGGTTTGTTTGGATCTCCAAGGACTGGAAGAAGGTAACGGCGGTGATCACAGCAAAGCAGACTAGATTAGGGAGAGCCAAGGGCGACTTCATGCGAAGGTCCACGATGAGGGCCGTTAACGATAACGTCAGAGCAATCATGGCCAGCGATTTGTGGAAAACCAAGCTGATGCTTGCGACGCCAAATCCTAGGAGCTCTAGAAGCTCGGATGAAGTGATAACGACTGGTTTATACTTGGTGCTACCACAGAGACGTTCGGTTAAGGCCCAAAGCGTCCGAACAGCCACGCTTCCCAGCAACAGGTAGTTTGTGACCTGCTCCTTTATGTCATTCTCTAGAGATGGGCTGTTCAGGAAGCACAGGAGTCCCTGCAGGAAGCCGAACCACAGGTGGAAGAGGCTTAAACTGGCCGACTCCATTGAAAAGTAGTAGTAGAGGATACAGGCTATGGCTGATACGAACAAACCCAAGATGAAGATGACCAGAATCATGGGCTCTGCAGTCTGTTCCCATCGTACGTACATTCCCAAGCACACGGCCACCAGCAAATTGAAGCTGGAGAGATACCCCAGACAGTGGAGGGAGGACCACATGTCCACACCCTTGTCTGATTCCTCTTGGCCTGACATTTTTAATTATAATCACAGAGGATTAGGCCTGACTCCTCCAAGACTAGGAAAGACGATGTTGATGCATTCCACTGAAATTAATAATAGAACAAAGATGTGTTAGTACTAAAACTTCAAAAAGACAGTCACATTATTGATATATTGATCCTGTGTGCATGCAATATACATTTAGTGATTTTGCTCATGCTTTTATCCAAAGCCACTTGCAATCTACCTATATATATATTATTTCACACTGGTGAATTAACCCCTGGGTTTCACAGACAAGCCTAATCCTAGACTAAAATGTAAGTCTGAGGTGTTTGGACTGACTGATATTTAAATATATCAGTGCCTTTGTTTTGTCTCAAGATTACACATTCATGTTTCTTTTTTGGTCTCTAACCATGTTCATTAAAATTACTTGAAAGTCATAATTAAACTATGGCCTAATGCTGGCCTAGTCTAAGCCCTGTCTTTGAAACCAGGCCTTTTTCTTTGAGACTAAAGTGACACAAATGTGCATATTTCATTTATAATCTTTAATAAGTAATAACTGTCCATATACAAAATATACCTATTGAGATGTTGACCAACCAATTGCAATTTTGGTTTGACAAAAAAAAGTCTATTTCATGTACATATATAAATAAAGAGAAAGAAGATGAGATGTTTTAAGCATTTGATGGTTGTGCGAAATTATACGTAAATACGATTTTTGACAACTATGTATACATAAAAGATATAAAGGTTATGTTGATCGATCCTGTTCACTGCCAAAGTTCAGGATGAATAACTTAGATGTCAGATGTGAAACTGCCACATAAACAGCACAGGCGAGACACTCTCAACTTTATCACTAAACGCTCGGAAGACATTTCAATACCGCGATAACACTTCGAAATGCGATTGTTAACGACTGCCTTTTGTAATTCGAGGAATCTTCGTTTAAACATAACATATGCAAACTGAATGATTCTTACATTTGTTTATAACAACCAATTTTCAGCTTCCCCATGTCCATGATGCTTCCGGACTCCGAACTACGGAAGCACAGACGGGTCAAAGGCGAAGTACAAAATCCGCGTTGACATTGCTATTGTGTTTTTCTTCTTCTTTTCTTTAACTGCTTTTTGGCGATTGGCAAACCCTGCTAATGTGTTGGCTGTATTGTAACATTTTGTATCGATACATAGTTAACTAATAGGTAAGTTGATTTTATATATAATATATATATATATACACACACACACGCCAAAAAATAGGCTTATATATATATACAAACACAAGGTTTTGATTCCACAAATGTTGAATAGGGTTGAAAAAAAAATTACAGGCTGCTGTCTATTAGGATATGTACTTTTTCTATGTGCCAAAAATACAGTATATAAAAAAAGCCTACACAAAACAGCAAAAAAGGTTCTAACCCTGGCCTGGGATGTGAAAGTTTTGTGGATATTAAGTGTATATGTAAGTGTTTCTGTCTGTGGGCTGAGTGTTCCTGTGAAAAAAAACACAAAGCCATTTATCATTGTTTATTTATTTTTGCAGTTGCCATATTTTGATGATGGGCAAGCTTTAGTGCTGTGTATAAGATGCTGCAGTTATAATCATTTCTCAATTTTTATGCCCGAAAATAAAATACTTAATATCAAACATTATAAATAAAGCCTCCATAATAGAAAGCATAAATCTTTTGGCATGCTTTAAAAACATGGGGGTGAACAGCAATCAGTGAAGTCAAAAGTAGGTGAAGCGGCTCGCTCCCGCTTCCTTTATGATCAGCCCCGAAAATGGACCCTTAGCGAAGTGTGGCATTTTCTCTCCAAGGTTCCTGCGTAGGTAGGAGCTCCCTGACTGGGTAAATAGAAGGCAGGCTGCCTCCCACACAAACTTCTGCAAGCATGAAAAGAGAAAGAGAGAGAGAGAGATGTTATGAGCTCCCTGAGCTGTCTACCTACATCAAGGAGGTCTATAATACCTGGAGAAAGCTATTCTCATTCATTTCAATGATAGTTGCTCGGCTGGTGCATGAACCCAATGAAGTAAAGTGAAATACAGGAATCTGCCATATTTGATAATGGTTCTTCATAACAAATATTTAACAGTTAGTCTGATATTGCATATAAAGCAACCTCGAAAAGGGGTGGGTAGGAGGGATAAGCAAAATTATTACTTTATACTTTAAACCACATGTTTTTTGTAAGAAAAGTAAACTTCCTTTTATGTTTATTTAGGATTTTATGTGTTTCTGAATCATACTAAAGTGTATTGTTGTATATATTATAGTATTGACAATGTTAATAAATTCTACACCATAGACTATTAAAGCCTAACTAGTGAACTGATAAACTATATACTCTAAAGTAAACTGTAGTGTATTGTAGTGTAATGTACCATACAGAAGTAATTAATTTATATTACTACAGTTGTTGTATTAGCTACCACAGCATATATAGAACTACCACAACAAATTAGTATGGTTCAAAAGCACTACAGTAAATTTTCACGTGGGGAGTTACTGGTACCGTTACCATACCATTGCATTTTCAGTACTACTTGAGTACTTAAGTTCATTAAGTTTAAATCACTGTAATTCTTGAGTAGTATGTTGGTCATATGATATATGACTTTATGTTTTGTAATTAAAGTCATGTCATAATATTGCATATTGTACTTGCAGTAATAGAGTGAAGATTAGCTGGTTTTGTATGACTGTCTGCATGTGTGGGATGCCTTTCTCGAGTGTGTGCGCACATGATAATATAGAAATACGAAGAAAGGATGAAATAAAGAGAACTGTGCGTGGTCTCAGAGTGCATTAAAGGGTCACAGCCTTTTATAAATACACCCAATTAGTCCACGTTCACCTTTTTGAATGAAATATTGAGGTCATTCTTCACAAAATAGGCCATGTAATTCTGAAGGAACAAGATAAGTGTAACAAAGAGGATGTGGGCTTTTTTTTAATTAGCGCTGACGGTTGAATGTATAATTGAGAGGTCTAAGCCATCCAATGTGCTTGAATACTTCCTGAGTCACTCAAACACAAATAAGCATGCACATATCAATCTATGTTGCTCTTTTAAAGGCGTTGGACTGTAGAAGTAGTCAATGCATGTGCTTTCTGGACTTGCTGTGGGCTACACGACTCCTTCCACCTCTTCCTCCTCCACAGAGAAAAATAAGAGAGAAAAAAAACTATGAATTATGCACACCTGTACACCTCCACACCACCTGGCAAGCTGCATGTAGCGTCGTATTAAAAAGAGCCATATCAAATATAAATACCACTCTTCTGTTCACCACCAGGACTTCAGTCAGGCTGATTGAATTTGAGTTGAATGTTCACTAAACATTTTCCAGAGATGATAATTAAATGTATGTCCTGCTCGACCATGCACACAATGTATAAGCCAAATACTGCCACGCAGAGAGGCGAAAAATGTGTGGAAAGAAGGTTTATTCTTTAACTAGGCTTGTTTTGTAGTCTGGGCTGGCCTGCTTTTTGATGCTGGCGTCTGATGTAGGCTTCTTGACCAGTTTAACCAACAAGTCTAAAGGTGTTTGTTTTTTATTTAATTATAGGTTTGTATGTAATAGTTAGCAAAATGCGAAGGAAAAAAAAGTCAGTTTAACTGCAGAGAAGTGTTGATGAAAATGTCTGTCATTGTTATAGTAATCTAAAAGTATTAATTGTAATCACTGATTACTGATTATTAACAATTCAAAAATATATATGTATCCTTATAAATATTATCTCTTATGTTTTTATTTATTACATTTATTTATTTATTTTTTTATCACAAGAGTGTTTTTTACAGTATATATATACATATTTATTTTTTATTTTTTTTGGATAAAAATAGTTTTTGTGTTTTTCCACTTAATTTAAATTAAAAAAAAGTACATTAATGTGGTGTCAAATTGTATTTATGAATTGATAAAAAAAAGGAAATATATATATATATAAATATATATATATAAAATATGTTTATTTCTTTCTTTCTTTATTTTTTTTTTTAATAAGTTGTATTTAAGGTCTATAGAGAGTATTTTATTAATTAATCACAAATAATTATTAGTTATTCATTATCATTTTTAAATAAATGTCACACAAGGCATATGTTTCAAATAGATTTGACCTATGTTATAAGTAGCTGAAAAAAATCAGAGCATGTCCAAACATCTAAAGGGCCTCAAAACCACCTCAGACCCCAGAGGGTTACAGAAAGTTTCCAGTATTTTTAAATTTATTACAGACATTCTTATGTAACTGACTGAAAAATGACTGTGGTGTACTGGTGTACTGATGTACTGAGACTCTTGGAAGTTACAAAGTGATAGAATGTAACCGGTTATTTCAGTCAGTGCTTGCAATGTTTGTGTGCGAAATGCTTCAGACAGTCAGTGAACGGGCTGTGGGTGCTTACCGTCTGGAACTAGCATTAGACCGTAGCCGCCATACGGCCAATATGCAGCCCACCTTAATTGACGTTTTTCCTGGTATTGGTGTCAGATTCATTCCATTCGTTTTCCTGTTGCTCGACCACCTTCATCTGACAAACACGCGCTACAAATCTCTTTCCCACAGAAATCAATATATGTAGTGAGTCTCATAAAGAGGCTGTTTGGAGAGGCAGCCACATCACAGCCTAAATCAAGAAACATGTCAGAGCTTCAAATGAAAAAGACAGAGATGGAGAATAAAGAGTCAAATCTTAGTGATGTATTTCAATTTATCAGCATTCAGTAGCAAGGCAAAGGTTGCTGATTAAAGCCTGCTGAATGCGAACGCCATACCTCACGATACCAAAAACTCACCCATCTCCTCGTCTGAACAACATCTCGTCAGTCTCTTTGGATGAATGTCGCCGGTCTTTGTCAGGAATTGGCGGCTTTGTCAATAAACCTGCGATGCGCCTTTCCATAAATGATTCAAGAGCATGTTACGCCATGTCATTTGAGACACTGTGTCTCATTCTGGTGTATTACATTTGAGCATGAATTAATCATGCCACCCAGCAAATTTTCCCTGACAGAACAAAAAAAGAAAAAAAAATCGACTTGAAGTAACAAAATGCAATTTCTGCTCCAGCCTTCATGAGCTAAATATACACTTGGCTTGTCTTCGGGTCCGGTACATCTTTGCACAGTGTGTTCTCTGAATAAAAGAGAAAAAGACAATCGTATCACATTTGATCTTAAACATTAAGACATTTTCTTTCATGCTGGTGACCTCATATATCACCTTCATGTATAGCCAAAATGTCTTTTTAATAATCCGACCTGTTCCATACCGCTGAGCTGCAGAAATGACGGTGGGATTCATTAATCGAGGTGACTGCGAGGAAATTGCTATTCAACATTAATCTGTTTGTTGAGGCTAAAACTACATGACGGGACTGTGGGCTGTTGTACAACTGTAATGCGGCCATCACGGCCAACAGAGAGAATTATTAACATACTAACATAAGCAGGCATTAGTCACCATGATCAAATAAATGAAATATTGATGATATATTCTAGTGAGAATGTATTACAGTCATATAGTAAGTCTCAGTATGAGATGAAATGTCCCATACAGTGATGTTTATTTGAACTGACTGGTGATCTTCCGCTTGATTAAGATTCAGAGGTTACATGCATGCATCTCTCTGTCCGAACCATTGCTTTCACCGATCAAAGATTGGAAGTAAATGAAATCGATCCCTTAGGATGTATCCTGGGCGAAGTTGGAGTTGTTCCTCTTGGCTCCAAACGTGAATCGTCAGATCAATTAAGCTGAGTGAGCAGTTTGGTGTGTGAGATCCCAGCCCGGGTGCTCGAGTGCACATCGGACAGATGGAGTATAAGATGGTGGCCAGACAGATAGCCTGTCAATGACAGTGACGATGTAGGATGCAGGGTCAACCGATCCTTTCAATCTTGTCTTGTTCTAGACCTGGTTTCATGGTGTAAACACACCTGGGTGCACTTTTTAGAGAGACACAAAATATGTACCAACAAGTACATACATCTTTTATTCCTTTTCACTCAAATTTACAGAGTTTTGATTAATTAAACACAATTTTGAAACAATTACTTAAAGAATATCATGATTGGACTTCAAAACAATATTAATATGCTGGGATATTTGAAAACTGATGCTTTCGAACGTTAGCATCCCACATATCAAGCTTCGTATCTATGGGTTTTCATAGGTTTGTTCGGTAGCTCACGGAGTACAGAGATGAAAGGCGAGAAGGTCCGGTTTGAGTCCTGTGTAACTACGGTTCAACAAAGCATCTTAAATCTGTGTGAGAGGAAGTAGAAATGGCACAGTTGCTTCAACAAATGTGTTTTTATATCAGTTTTGCATTGGCACTATCAGGTAGGTTTAGGGTTGGATTTGGTGTAGGGCATATTTCCAACATGATGTTAGCTTTTAGCAACAATCTACTTATATTTCTCAGATCCAAACCAAACAAGGTATTTTTAGTTTCATAAAGTAAATGTTCCACATCATTTACATCTTGATTCATCAATTTTCTTTCAAGGTGCTTCTGGTATCATGTCAGCATCCTTGACGGGAATTAAGGAAGAAGGATCAGCAAGGATCACCTGTCCTCTAATCTTAATTGGTGAGTATGATCATCCTGGTGAAAAAGCTTTGCTTGTTTTGTCTGGTTTGATGGGTTTAGGAGAGCTTTCGCCATTTTTGACCAGCTTGGCCAGGCTAAGAGACCTGCTAATCAGTTTAGGTTGATTCAACCTTTTCCCTTTTCATAGGTGCTGTTTTTTGGTAGGTGTGACAACCGGAGCCAAATCAAGTTATTTCGAGTCTGCTATAGTAGGACGTTGCCTCAAGCTGAGTCAGCAGTTTGCCGCTTGATCACACATCGGACAGATGGAGCTTAAGAAGGTGGTCATGTCCCTCATGCTTCTCAATACCAGATAAATGACACTGGCTATAAAGGATTCAGGGTTAAATAACTGTTACTTTTAACCAGATGTCATATCAAAGGTTAATGTAATGTAGCATAACAATTTGTTGACACTCAATTCGTACTCAAACTTTGCTCTCTGGTTTGTATTGAGAGTAAAACTTGTACATTGCGTTGAGCAGCAATACAAAGGCTCATGGAAGGAGAAGCATATCTCAACCGTTGAGTCCTGCTTTTTTGTCACACTCTATTATCCGTTGCGTTGAGCAGTCTTCCAAAAAAATAAAAAAATGTCTGAAAATCAGCAGCCAGCAGCACCTGGGATTACGCTTTCCTGGCCGGCCAGCCATGAGTGATGGGATGTCTTGCTGAAAGGTTTCAGGAGAGAACGCCACTCCTCCCAAAACACAAACCGTTCCATTCATCACCCTTCACGTCTCCCAGAGCTCTGCGGCCACGGCCAGAGGGAGTCTGGGAACACGAGAGAAAAAACTCAAAGCACCACCACGAGCCAAGCGCCACTTACCCTCCTCCTTCCTCGCACCCGGCCGAGTGAGAGAGTTCCCTCTCCCCTAAGGCAGAAGACGCTGAGCCCCCTGGGAGCGCTCTTTTAGCAAAGCAAGAGAGCAGGCGTTTAGATAGATAGACACAGGGAGAATGTGTGTTGGCTTGATTCACAGCCAAAACTCTTGCAGAGAGAGAACAGCCATGTGATTATTCCTCTCTGTCCTTATTTTTTTGCTAAGATATGCATAGGCTGCATAGGACCTGATGAGAACAGAGTGATACAATGTGCCCAAACCAATTTTGCACAGTTAAGCTACATTTAAAAAATATTGCGTTAGATACAAATGACACTAGAGATTTTCTCAGAACTAAGTTTACTTTTTTTAACCAAATAAAGCAGTTTTAATCCCAGAAGGTGAATAAAGTGGCACATTACCCAGATTAATTGTTTTGCCACACTGCGCTGATACTTGAGACACTTTACCTTTTTATATATATATATATATATGTATATGTGTGTGTGTGTGTATTATTAGCGTTTGGCAATGATTAATTGCATTCAAAATAAATGTTTAATGAATGTTATACTGTATATTTAAAATAGAAACATAACATATTTTTCTTAAATATATGCATGTTTGCATATGTGTGTGTATTTATATATATGCATAATAAATATACACAGCACACACACAAATATTATTATATGTTATGTGTTATATGTTAATTTATCTTAATCAAACTGCAGTTGGTTATTTAATTTGATTTAAAAATAACTTATAAATACAGTTAATAACATAATAAGACAAATTAAAAACTTTTTTTGTCATCTTCATATATGTATGCATGTGTGTGTGTATATATATATATACAATGAAAATACAGTTCATGGTGGCACTAAATTAAAGAAAATATAAATAAAATATATAATATAATGGTAACACTTTACAATAAGCTGTCATTTGTTAACATGAACAAACAATGAAAACTACATTTATTACACTCTTTCTTAATCTTTGTTAATGTTAGGTAATAAAAATACAGTCATGTTAAAAGTTCAATGTGCGTTTCTTTTCGATTGCAATGACGTTCACACATTTTTAAGAGCAGCTTGTACACTTTCTAGGCCATTGCATAAAGACCCATTGAAGAGTTTGACACACGCACAGAGGAAAAGAGATGATGTGACCGCATGAGGAGCTCTGATAGTCCACCCACTGCCACAGCAATGAACTAATCCACCTCCTCTCCTGATTGGTGAGTCAGTTTGACACACAGCAGCGGACACTTGACACACTCTTCACCTCTCCCATGCGCACACACACACACACACACGCATGCGTGCTCACACACTCAAGGTGAGCAAGCGAGCCACTTTCACGCTTCATTAATGAGGTAATGACAGAATAGACACAGTGGTTGAGATGCCTGATTGCTCTGTGAATGAATGGTAAAACAGACACCCGTGGCCTCACATGCATGCACGCTCGTATCACAACTGTCATGGCAAAACGGGTGGGAGTTTTTACGCAGAGCTCCATCAGGGTCACCACACACTCGGAATATTAACCAGAGATGCTTAATGTATCCAAGCAGTTTTTGAAGTGCGTTAATGCTAGAA
Source organism: Enteromius paludinosus (assembly GCA_032361165.1). NCBI lineage: Eukaryota > Metazoa > Chordata > Actinopteri > Cypriniformes > Cyprinidae > Enteromius > Enteromius paludinosus. The sequence continues at coordinate 2,746,249 of JAUMHQ010000051.1, forward strand.
AGTGGGCGTCCGTTCCTCTCCTGCATCTAAGACTGCGTGTTTTGCTCTGTGGAGAGACTATTCTTCAGCTTTTAAAACTGGAGCACGGCACAGCTGGCAGTCTTGAAACCGTTACCACAAAATAAAGCATCACAAACACACAAACATGCCATCTTCTGTGTTGAAGCGCTGTCATGTTTCCACCGGCTCGGCCTCATCTTCCTCAACTGCAAATGTTCATTCCCACCACAGGAATTAGATTTTTCCATTTGGAGGAAGTCTCTGGAGCAACATTCATGTTTCATTTAGATATAGAGTTTTAGTATTAAAGTGGATAGTAAAACAATTTTTTTATGTTTTTGAAATTCATTAATTTATTCATTCATATTTAAAATAGTGGAGAGCATAAAAAAGACAGTAAAAAGACATAATAATTAAAACACACACACACACACACACACCAATATATATATATATATATATATATATATATAAAGCCTTTATTTGAATTTGAAGTGGAGTCATCTTTTTTTGCAAATTAATTCTCCAAATATATATTTATTTTA
>JAUMHQ010000051.1:2770465-2785888 GCA_032361165.1 Enteromius paludinosus
TATAAGAAGTAGGAAACGATGGTGTTTGAGACTCACAGTATGTTATGTCCATGTACTGAACTGTTATTATTCAACCTGTTTTGAGATATTTTCATGTAATCATAAACTAGGATCATTCTTATACTCTCTTTGTAATTCTTGTTGAATAGGAGTGACTCACATGATTAATTGAAAGTACGACATGCTTCTATTGTTCTGTCGCTCACTTATACACAAATAATATTCCATCACTACATGCCAACTGTTTACTCTTAACAGTTTTTCCTGGAGTCATGGATTTTCTTTTTGACGTGTGAAAATGCCTTTTAATATCTGCTGTTTCTGAGAGTTTCAATGCTGTAGTTTAAAACGGACTAGAGAGCTCTCCTGGCCTTGCCCCAGGCCTGTTTCATCACTTGCTATAGCTTCAGTGCTCTGGAGATCTTTCTCGCCGCTCTGTTGGCTTTCATCAGGCCCGGGGTTGAAGAAGAGGACACCTTCTCAGACACTGCAGTGAGGGAACATTCAGTGATTTTTGTTTTATTTTTATTTTGACTCGAGCACGTCAGTGCTTTTCTTGGTAAACAACATCACCTTGATGTTTCTCAGGAAAACATTCACAGCACAAACAGCTTGTCTGAATTTAAAAGCACTTAAAGCTAGATGTGGCCCTACAGATGGTCCTAATGGCCCAGACCAGTGGATATCTGCAACACAGTAGGACGATTCAGTTTAAATATTGCTCAGGGCATTTGTTTTGAATTGGGCTGCTGTGCCTTAAGCTATTCTAGTTCAGTGGTTGCACAATAGAAAATACACTGATGCATTCATCTGACAGGAACAATTCAGTGTATTAATTGAATGCATTGACTTAATATTACTGTTTTTTTTTCTAACTCTACCCAATGTATTCATTTCTTATTCAAAACATTATTTTTGAGCCTGTGATTGTAAAATCCTATCAGTTGCATTTGCATTGAGCAGCATATGCAATATGTGCAGTGTTTCTGCATTCTATTGAAAATAAGTGAATTAAATTGGATCAAACTGTGACCGAATTTCAAAATCAGTGTTTCAATCAGATATGTTTGCATTACTTCAAGTGCTCTTCACAAAGTAGGTCTATACACACACATATGCGTGTTAGACGATGCCGTACGCTACTTCATGTCCTGGTAGACAGGTCTCTGTAGCTAACCTGCAATTATGCTTGAATAGTTGTAGATTATAGATAAAGGAACTCATCGTGGCTCCCTGACTCTTCTCTATGATTTCTGTGCATTTGCTAACTTTACCTGAATGGCAGACAGACTTTCAAACATGGCATGGTCTGTCACTGTCAGGTTAGTATATTTAAACCTTGTTTTTTTGGTGTTTGCACAAGCGTACATGTATTTCACGATATTTATATAGATTTAACTATGTTGTTATATAAGTGAGAATCATATTTCATCAAAAACAGCCATTCTGATTAATATTCCTAACTGCGAGGGATCTTGAAAAGAAGTTTAAATAGTTCATAGAAATGAAATGTTAATATATTTACAGTATAAAATGTACAAAATATCTTCATGGAACTTCATATTCTTTACTTACTTTAATATCCTCATGATTTTTGGCATAAAAGAAAAATCAATCATTTTTACCCATACAGTGTATTTTTGGCTATTGCTACAAATATACCCCAGAAGACCCCTTTTGCGCAGTTCCTTGCACAATACTACTGTTTTGACATGAAAGCACTTTTACCATATGCATGATTGATAAACAAATATATTTTAATGTGTGCATCGCATAATCTCCATATGTGTTTTCTGACACAGTAAACTTGCTCAGTAGCGCACCTGATACAGATGCTGCATTTACACCATGTCATAATTACTACAACTTGTCCTATAGGCAAGGTACAAAGGAACGTTTCTTAGGTATCATGCAAACCAATAGGAGAAAGGGGAAAACTGAGTAGGGACTCTCTGTAAGATGAATTGATCTGAATTCAGTCTCTCAGCTTGCCGCCACATTGAGGTGATTAACTCCACGCTGCTTTCTGTCTTAACAGATGAGGTGACGTGTCGTTCACCGATTTCCCGAGGTCAGGATCTCAGGCAGAGGGCTTTCCAATAAAATCAGTGCTTACAAATGTTAATTAGATCTGCAGTCCATCGATTGTGCTCGGATATTTCCTCCTAAACATCAGCGTTGTCTCGCAGTATTTTCCTAATGAGCAGGTGACACCTCGCTTTTGTCCTTTAAAATATTTTTTGGACTGTAAGATAGAGTTTAATTAAATTCAGTGTTGGGCAGTAACTAGTTACATGTAACTGAATTACGTAGCCTAATTGAATTACAAAATAATTGCAACATTAATCTGTAACCGGTAGAGAGAAAAACGTGCAATTAAATTGGTTACTTATTAAATATTAGTGCTGTCAAATGATTAATTGCACTTAATTGCGTCCAAAATAAGTTTTTGTTTGCGTAATATTTGTGTTGGCTACTGTGAATATTAATTATGCATATATTTAAAGAAAACACACACAGCATATATTTTGGTAATATTTATATGCATTAACATGTATAAATTTGTATTCACATAATTTATATTTAATATGTAAATAACATATTTTCTTAAATATATACATGCATGTGTTTGTATTTATATATACGTAATACACAGTACACACAACAAAACTTATTTTGGGTGCGATTAATTGTGATTAATCGTTTGCCAGCACTAAAAATTTGTAATATTAATATTACAAAGGAGGTTACAGCTGAAAGATTTCACACACAGATGTGATTGATCTGTTTCATAGCCTAAATAGCTTTAACTGCTTTAAAATATGAGACACTAGTGTTTCCTATAGAAGAGGATACATGCTTATTCAATATTTGTTTTATTTGTTTGTGCACATGCTTTATTTTTAAAATGAACTTTTGCTTTGGCATTGTTAGGTGTCATTGTTCCAAAAACAGTGTCAATGCTATAAAACTATATCTTTTTATTTTCGGTCTTAAAAAGAGGTAAAAAAAAAATCTAATATGCTTAATTAGTTACATTACATAAAGTAATTGAAATAGTTATACTAGGCATACTTATTAGATTTTAAGTAAAGTAACTTGTAATCTGTAACCTATTAAATTTCCAGCACTGGTTATGTATATTAAGTGCCTATTTATTGTGAATTCAGAGTTGCATTAGCAAACAGGAAGTGGGGTGAAGTCATGATCTCATTCAGTTGATTTGTTGGATTGTCTGTCTCTCTCTCACGCTTGCGTTTAATGGGCTTTTCTTGAATGGCTCTGCAGGTAACAGTGTGTTAGAGTAATGGAGACGCAGATTTCGCGCGCCCACGAGCAGACAGTGAGATGTAATGTAGTCTGTCACGCGCGCGCCACCGACCTCGCTCCGCGCCCGTAGAAACCAATATAATGCACTCAAGTGGAGCTGTCACGCCACGATAAACAACATCACATAAAAAAAACTCCCGGCGCACAATTGATACTGATGATATGGGCATGTTTTTAGCAGGCAAATCAAAGATGACGTGTGCAATTGTCTGGACTGTATCAGATCCCATAATGCATGTGTCCTGGCTACAGCAGGCAGATGAGAGAGAGAGAGACACGGCCGACTGAGAGGAGAGTTGCTGCGCATGTACAGGTGCATCTCAATAAATTAGAATGTCGTGGAAAAGTTCATTTATTTCAGTAATTCAACTGAAATCGTGAAACTCGTGTGATAAATAAATCCAGTGCGCAGAGATTAGTTCAAGTCTTTGGTTCTTTTAACCGCTATTATTTAGGCTCGAATTAATACAGTGGTCGAGAGAGCTCAACGCGCTGCAAACTTAAGAAAACACACGCAAACAAAAAGAAATCCATGCAAACAGGAAAAAAACACATGCAAATTGCAAACGCAACCAAACACAGAGAGGCACTGCAAACATCACGGACCACAACGGAAATGTTTCAAGGGGACCTCAAAAAGTGACGAACCCATCCTGATTATTTGTTCCGTGGCTTTTGGTCAGAGCAGAGATGTTGTCGCTGAACTAAAAGGTGAGTTTTCTTGTGTTTAATTTAACAACCTGATCATACAGTCTTTTGGATGTTATTAGACTAATCTGACAAATTACACACTTAACTGTGAAACACTATTTGAATGCTATGTTAGCCAGAGCTACTCTCAGATTGGTTTGTCACTTTTTGAGGTCCCCCTGAAACATTTCCGTTGTGGTCCGTGCTGTTAACAGTGCGTTTCTGTGTTTGCAGCGCCTCTCTGTGTTTGGTTGCATTGGGAGATTTTGCTGTTTGCATGTGTTTTTTTGTGTTTGCATGGGTTTTCTTAAGTTTGCAGCGTGTTGAGCTCTCTTGGCCACCGTACAAACGGAGCAAAACAGAGACTTCGGAAAATGATGGCATGGTTGCCCACATTACTCTGTGTGTCCTTGATGACCATGTAAGCATAAACATCAAGTTCACTGTTGACCGCTCCAAGAACACATACAGTAGACATGTCCGTGATCTAAATAATAGGGAATGAATGGTCATGTGACATGTATTTTCAGTTGTGTAGTGTAAATGGAGATCATTTCTGAAACACAGTGAAAAGACCAGTGTAGACGAGGATGGATTTCATTTTAAATCAGTTTTAAAACGCATAGTGTAAACGGGTCCTAAAAGTCTTGCTAAAACCTGGAAGGATGCATCAATGGCTGGAACTTGAGTTCTTAGTTTAATCGGGTGGGAAAAAAATGGTAAATTATACTTTTTTCCTCACACCTTAAAAACATGCTAGCATCGCGTGTTACCCTTCACAGTCGAGCTGCTTCAAAATAAAGTTTTGTTTTTTTTTGCAATTATGCTATAAAAGAACCATTCTAGATTGGCCATAGAACCTTTTAATGAGCATTTTTCCTTGGTGAGATGAACATTTTAAAAACATTGAAAATATTCCATGAATGTTACAGGTTTTAGAATATTTTGAAATGGTGCACAGAATAAAACCGGCCGAGCAACATGATACCAACCAACCAAACATAACCTACTTTTCATTATCCAGCCAAATCCTGTCTGTAGAATATCCAGTTTTATCAATAATACCACAAGTTAACTGTGTTTCAGAATGACATTTTATGTATTTCTCCTGAAAAAAAAGAAGAAAAAAGGTCACGCACCCACACCGCCAGGCTCAAATCTTCAAAACGACACACACCCACAAGAGTAATAGAGCAGAGTTCCTCTGTTGTGATATAATAGCATGTTGTACAACACTGAGTCGATGTTAGGGATGGACCTGAAGAGGATTAGTTTGGCTCAGTCAGCGGACTGTACATTAACAGATAGAGCAGAGTTCCCTGAGGCTCAGAGAGCTGACGGTTCGGCTCTGTCTGCATGGCCTAATTCACTAAGAAGCGTATTGATTAAGTGTGCAGTGGAAATACTCCTTACTCTAAATTGAGCATTCACATCCGGCTTGTGTTCACTGACTTCATGTTTGTGTTTTGAAATAAATAAAGTTTCTCTGGAGATTTTGAAGCAGAAAGCAGTGACCTATCTGTTTAAGCATCTATTTATCAGTTGGAGGTTTTGGGGTTAGTAGACGGCAAAAAAGTGGCTGTGGTGTAACCATTTTGTCTCCATTAAGTCTCGTTGTCCTTTTTTTTTTTCACCAAACACCCTGCAGGACCTGTGGACGTGGGATGCTTATCTGAGACCGAGAGGTTGTCAGCAGCGGGATTTTGCTTTCAGCTTTATCTTGAGTAGAGGTCCTGGCACAAACATGCTGCTGGAGCTTCGTCCCTGAAGATAAGAGAGACAGAGATGCATGCTGGGACAAGGCGCCACCGACACCTGCATGGACCAAACAGGTTTTTGACTTGAGAGAAGCCCCTTGAACTGTTTGTAATTGTTATATGCTGTGCTGTAGTATATATAGTATAAAGTGTGTGTGTGTAATAATACAAATATTATATATTTATATATAATATTCTGTAACATTAAGAACACTTTTTTAGAACTATATCTTCATCGTTATTGTGCTCGGTGTGAATGGGGCTTTACAGCTCAGAGGTGGGATGAATGCATTTACACTGCAATTACAATTGCATAAATAATACCATGACATTAATAGTGTTTACATGAGTAATTTTTTATTAGAAAATTCTGTCATCTGACGCCTCTACGCTATACTATACACAGTTTATAGAGGTTGATGGAATTTAGTCACACCGATATCCGGTATATACGTACATCCATACAGCATCTGTGTTTACAACTTTTACACTCCCTCAAGAATAATAAATGTTAAAAGCACAGAAGCACTAACATCTGTTCACAGTGAGGTTCATGTCAAACAAGGTTGTTTCACCTGAGATGGCCCTGCAGCATCTCAATGCAAGTCAGTTTTGCCACAACATACTCTTGGAATTATATAAAAAAAAAAGCTGCTTACAGTCAGTTTTTTAGTTCATTACCTAAGCATTTGCGTCTGTATAAGCTTATTTGGAGGGTTTTTTTATGTGTGTGTGTGTGTGTGTGAGAGAGTATCTATCGACTATAAAGGTAAGCATGTATATGAAAAAGATAATCATTTTCATAATTATATGAAAAAAATGACAAAAAGTTATTAATAGAAAATTAAAAAAAAGGTAAAGTTTAAAAGTTAAAATAATAATAAATATTATAATAAATGCTAATAGATATTTTATTATGTCCTGCCATAATTCCTGTTTCAACAGAAAACAGCACACACAAAAAAGCAAGTATATAAAAAAATGTTTTCAATGCTGGGAAAAGTGGTGCATTGGAGAAAACTAAGAAGGCAAAAAACCCAATATAACCAACAACAAAAGCACAAATCCTTTCTTTCAGGAGAAAGCATATTTTCACATCCCTTCCATCTTCTGCTTCTGTTTCCTAATGCCTTCAAAATAAGTTGCTTCTTTTCATCCGTCGAGTCTGTTTCCTCGTCTTCTCAGCTCTCACATTCTCTCGCTGACAGCTGAATATGATGTAGCGGAGGCATAACCTAACCTGACATTTCTCTCTACCTATCCCATAAACACACGAGTCCAAGTTAATGATCAAGGAGCTCTTTCAGCAGACGTCTCACTTACCGAAAATCATCATCTGCCTCTTTAGGCTGACTTTCTAAAATGTCAGGGAGGCTTTTGATTGCTGGAGAAATACCACGATTGCATGACTAGACAGGTATTAACTCCTAACTTGTCATTTCTTACGTTTCATTGCACTAGAGTTTTTTTTTAAACATAAGTGAGTAGATGTCGATCAAAGACTCAAGTGGTCATTTTTGAAGTTGTGCTTTCCTGTGTCGTTTTAGCTCCTGCTTCTTAAGATGCGAGGAATGGATGCGAGGAACTCAGCAAGATATATTTATAAAATTGGATATCCTGCTCACTCGAGCGTCTCTGCACAGCTGTGTTACCTCACGGTTCTTACGGGATCTGCTGTTATGTGGCTGGAACTTGATTAATCAAGACATTCTTAATAAATCTTAATAAGTCAAGATGCGCTGTTGAAATGTGTGAAACGTATGTTCTATTTTCAACCACAAAGGCAAAACGTGATTTAAAACTGTTGTGACGGATGCGAAGAGACTTTATGCAGGCGTCTGGAAGCTTCCTTTCCTTCTTACTTTCTCACAGTGCATTTAAAGACCCGACATGTCCTTCATGACTTCGATTGATTTCCAGGTCACTGACCAGAGGACGGAGAAGCAAGTAAACGAGGAAGCAGCAATTGTATTGAGAAGTACTCGATTTTTGCCCTATCGAAGATCCAGTTTTTGTTCTGAATGAGCAGTGCTTTCGAATGAATCCTTAAGGTTCAGTGATTCACTTTCTAAATGAATCATTGTTTTTGAGCATATCGAGTGAGTGAATGATTCAGTGATTTTCTCATAGAGACATAGAGTCATTAATTTCATTCCTGAATGAATCAGTTTTTATAAATGAACCCATTAAGTGAATGATTTATAAGGACAGTCACTCTTTTAATTCCTGAATGAATCAGTGAATTTGAGTGAATGATTCATTCAGTGCACATATTATTTACGTTGTGTTAGAAATGCGCAAACACAAACACAGGAAACTGATTTTGACTGTAAATATGAAGGTAGCTCCAATGTATATTGTCTAGATAGAATATGAATAAATGAATGAAACTTGTGTATTAATATATTATAAACTATTAAATGAATAATGACACTAATAAATAGTGATAAACGGCAGTATTTACCAAGATGTTTATATACTACAAAATGGAAAAAGAAAGAAAAACACTGTAAAATAGCTTTGATGAATCAGCCTGAATGAACCCAATCCCTCCCAAAATGAATGAAACTTCTGTTTTGGAGATATTCTAGGGAACTGTGTTGGGTTATTTCATCAGCCCGCTCAGATGTAAGGCTGCAAGGCAAATACGTAAAAAAAAAAGATAAATATACTGCTACGTGTTGGCAAAAATAGCTTAATAGCTTGATAAGCTACTAAAAACAGCTAAGCTTTTGTTACGCAATGTAAAAATGTTCACTCCCCGTGTTAGAAAGTCTGCTAAACTGCTTTTCAAACAATGTCCGGCTTTTTGATTTCTCAGTGTCAACACAATATGGCAGACGTGAATGGAAACATACCTCGGCACCTGATTCTTCTCCAAGTGTTTACTTCACACCGTAATCATCTGAATAGATGAATAGGGCTGTCCTTGCTACGATGCTTCATGGACGTAATTGTACAAAGTCCCATTTGTGAACTAATTGGAGCACATAGAGCTCTTGACCCCGGTGATCCGATGGGGCTCGTTTGGTTTAAGTGATAGCTCTGTTAGAACGCGCTGGAATCCGTGGCCAAGTCTCACAGCGGTATCTCGCGGCGCTGTAATTTCCAGGCCCTCCGGTCCAACAGGCCTCTCTGGCCTTGATAAGACATGGCGGTGCGACAACGCTGAGGGCAACGAGCATGTGCAATACACCTACTTGCTCTGTGCAACGTTTGCTGCTGGAAGATGTGTTGAAGGGAGAGAGGAAGGGTTATTTTTCTCATCTCCAAACCACTTTACATTGTATCGGCTCTGATTATGCAAGCCTCCCCCACTGCAGGAGACGCTGGTTATTTAAGTACGGAACCTTTGGTGAACTATCCTAATCTTTTCAGGTTTATCTGATGCTAACGGTGTCTGCAATCAGGAAATATACAAGCAGATGGGCGTAGCGATGCATGCGGATACAAATCCCTGCAAAATCCCTGCATCTGAGGTTCCTCTTTGCATGAATGCGTTACTTAGATATAAATGCATCAATGCAATGGCAGCAGCGGCTTTTAAAATCCTCACTGATGGGTCTGACCCACTATAACTCTCAAGGCTTTCAAAGGCTTCGCTTATAAAATGAGTAGGATCAAAGCTTTTGACATAATAAACGTAATTTGTCATAAAATCACAGCAACAAAGTTTCAAGCAGTGGATATATTTTAGGGGTTTTAAAGCTCCATTTGCAATCCATTTTACTTCCATAATGTGACAGATTTCAGTTAAATGGGATATTAGTAATTAAAAAAAAATCCAACAGGAATTAAATGGTTTATGAAATTATGGAGTATATCACTTTATACCTCAGGGACTATATGTTCCACTGGATGGATGGTGCATAATAAACCTGTCTTAATATATTGTATTAATTGTATTGTGACCATAAAGGCATTCTATTGGTCAGCGTTTGCAAGGTAACAAAAGCTGTGACTACTTTTACATTTAGAGTCGTCTGATAAAACAGCTAGAAACCCTGAAGCTATTTAACGCTAGCTTTTGTTGTGCATTTTATGCAAATGTTGTCCAAAATCTAAATATTTACTATATTCACTCATTTGATTTTTCTCAAAAACGGCGTACATGCATTTCCTCATCACTGGCTCTGTTGCACTTTTTCAAGTAAAAAGTTGCGATCCCGACAGACTGGTCTGGTAATTGCAAGGTTGTAGGTTCAAACCCTGCACTGAACCGCTGAGCCCTTGAGCGGTACGTCCTCAACACATCAGGGACAGTAGATGTTTAAACAAAGAAAGGGTAATGATACGTTTATTTCGTCCCTGATGCTGTTGGCTTACAGTAACAAGAGAGGCTCTTATACAACTCTATAACGCTGCATTATTCACTCAGGGGAGTTAGTTGCCTTGGAAACTATCGACACACATACAGTACGGCTACGGCTTCGAAAACCACAAGCTCTCTGTATCATCAGCGTGGCTGACAAACACAATCAGACCAGCACGAGTTCCAAAACACAATCATTTGGGATGACAAAAGGCTAGCGCTCTAATTATGGCGAGGTTTATAAGGTGACGCGGTGATAATTGGTTATTCTGTGTCAGCTGACGCACACCATCATCGCTGATCTAGCTTCTCAGGCAGAGAGAGTGACTCTTCTTGAGATTGTCAGTGAGACAATGACCAATAAATGAGTCTTTGCACATGAAGGCACGTAATGCATAAAAAAATACTGACAATGTAGGTGTGGGTTAGTAGCTGTGAGTAGTCACTAATGACTGTATATGGAGGACAAACACGCTTATTATATAAGCCATATGGAGTTTTTAGAGAAATGGCTATTGGCAAAATTAATTTTCATAGAAATATCAGAAAATATTTACTACCATATAAAAATTGATACACAAAAGAGTATTAATTAGAACTTTTTTATAATCACTAGTGGTTCCAAATAAAATGGCAAAAACAGCTTTATCAAACAGGCCCTTAAACTCCGCCCCCCAACCTCCCATTGGACAGTCAAACAAAAAGTCCCACCCCAAGTTAAGTTAGTTCACAGTAAAATGTAATCCTGTCCTTTATTACTCACCCTCATGTCGTTCCAAACACGTAAGATCTTCGTTCATCTTTAGAACACAAGTTAAGATATTTTTGAAGACATCAGAGAGCCATCTGAACCTCCATAGACAGCATTACAAATGTTCCAGGTCTAGAAACGGTAAAACTATGTGACGTCAGTGACTCAACTTCAGTTTTGCAACACTATGAGAATACTGTTTCGGTGCAAAGAAAACTATAAAAATGTATACATAATTTATTTAACCATTCTTCCCCCCTGAGTTACGTCTTCTGTTATTTTGGAGATTACTAAAGAACATATTTTGAGGGAATCAGTGTTTATGTCTAGGGGAAAGTGTGTGTATGCATTGTGATACTCTTTAAAATGGCAGAAGACATAACTTTGGCTAGAAGAATGGTTAAATTAAGTTATTTTTGCTATCTTTGCACACAAAAAAATTCTCGCAGCATTGCAAAACTGAAGTTGAGCCATTGATGTCACATGGACCAATGTATTTACTATGGTTCTGGACCTGGGATCATTTTAGCTGTTTTGCTATCTATGGAGGGTCAGAAAGCTCTGGAGATAAAAGAAGGTCTTGAGGGAAGGTCGTATTTGGAATAACATAATTAATGACAGAACTTTTATTTTGGGGTGAACTAACCCTTTAACATGTTGGACCACATGTTTACAATGGAACATTGTACTATGTGATGCTCACCGTGTTTAAAATTGTCACTATTTATTAAGTGAGCTCCATTTATGAAACATCAGAGCTCAAAATATTACTAGTTTGAGTTTAAATATTTTGGTGTGGCGGATTAATAAAGTAGTGGGTCATTAAGACCTGTACTACTCCTTTTTGAGGGTTACACTTTATTTTGATAGTCCACTTTAGGCATTCTACACACTTTGTAACTGCATCTCAACTACATGTCTACTAACTCTCAGAGTAGACTAGGGGTAGGTTTAGGGTTAGTAGAATAGGTTTACATATACTTGCAAAGCTTCTCATTGTCAATATGTTGTGGACCCACCAAAATAAAGTATTGGAAGTTATTAAGCAGACAATCTACTAATATTCTAATGCAGCGGTTCTCAATCCTGGTCCTCGCGCCCCACCGCTCTGCTTATTTTGCATGTCTCTCTTTGTTAACGCACCTGATTCTGATAATCAGCTCAGTAGAAGAGAGCTCCGTGCATGAGCTGTGTTCCAATTGACATGTACCCTACACAGTGTTCATTGCTCCCTTCTCCCTGAGCAGGGGAAATCCATTAAAATTTACTTCACTTCGGAAAGTTCATTCACGGATTTGCGCTATAAATATGTGAATATGATTTAAATTACGTCTCGCACATTTAAATGCACTTTGAATGGAACGTATACGTTTGCTTCAAAAGGATCATCGCTGAACATCCGGTGATGTCCACTTTACAGGGCACATACGTTCGAATAGAACAAATGTCTGAAACGACAAGAGAAACATACGAAATGTGCAGAACGGTGGGGTGCGGGGACCCGGATTGAGAAACGCTGCTCTAATGACTGCTAGAGTGTAGACCATTAGAAATACAATTAATAAATAATAGAGCATGAAAGATAATATCAACTGCATTCTGCAGAACACAGTAGTCAACATTTGAAGTGGATCAAAAAAGTTAATCAAACTTGTCCTAAGACAAGAACACATTTAGCTTTTAGGTTTTAGGACAACTTTGGTGAAAGGTTTCGATCCGCTTCAAATGTTGACTACTGTAAATGAGTACTGTATGGAGAAGTATAGAACATTGCAATTGTATTGGAAAGTATCATCAATAAAATGTAATACTTCACTTATAAATATTCAAATGCATTTAAACTCTAGGGATAATTTGGGCAGTAAACATTGTAAATTCATACAAGAAAATGTAGTATGATCTTACCCAGTGCATTAAGAAAGAGAAATTTGGTGTGGAAAATATATAAATCATAGTATTGGCTTTAAAGTATACACAGATGCTATATAAAAAGCTTGAAAAATCAGCCGTATTTAAGCTAGAAAAAAGCATCTGAATTTATCCTTCTCTGAGTGGCTTCTAAATATTTCATAAAGCAAAGGGAAAATGTTTGCGGTGGCCTGTTTTTTCCTTCTGGCATTTTAACACATTGCCGGCAAAACCAACCAGTGTAAGCATGTGGTATTAGAGAGGAGCTGCTGGTTTGACCACAATCAAAGCTTCCTATTGGGTTTTTTCATATTCTTCTTCAGTTCAACTCTGCACTCCATTCCCATCTGCCAGGCACGGGTCCATGAGTTTGTCAGATCGTAATCTGCTTGCTTAGAGTGACAAATCAAATCCTTTATTTTCCAGCTGGGTCCAAAAGTATGAGGATACCCTCACTTTCAGTGGTGTGTGTGCTGATGGAGATTGAGCCCTGCTTCAGGATTCATTTGATGCAGTAAAAACCACAGAGCTCTTTCGTTGAGAATGAGAGATTGTAAGTAATCCATATTTTGGATTACATTATAGCCACTCAACACATGTTCCGTCAATCCATCTTGCTCAAAATATTTTGGGGTCTTACAACAAACAAATCTGTCTGTGCATTTAGTCAGCTCTTTTCTATGGAGGCTTGCTTTTGGCATGAGATAAAAAAGGTATTGTGTAAGTCTCACAAATCAGACTTTCTGTCTCTCGCAACTCTTTAGTATTCACCTATGTTGTACATACTTGCTTTACATTGTATCTATATTTATACAAATTCCTGCATGTGATTACATCTGTAATTTCTGTAATTGCATTTATAATTATGCTGTTGACCTCATCCCCACCCTTAAACCTACCCATATCACCAAACCTGTCCCAAACCCATATCCCACCTCAGTACCTCAGTACACAGTAAGTAGGCTACATAGTTTTTGATGCAAGTTATAGTTTAGTCCATTTAAAATGAAGTGGGATGATTTTGGGATATAAACTATGATGTGTATGATGTACTTACAATTCAGAGAAAACAGTTGCGAAACATAAACGTAGAAGTCTTTCTCGCAAGTCTTTTGAATTTCGGGTTTACAATGAATTTGTTTTAACGGTAAAAAAGGTTGTTTAAGTCTTACAATTCAGACTTCTCTTCTCAGAATTGCGAGTTTCCATCCTGTGCGCAGTATTTCAGTGCAGTAATCTTTCCTTTCAGTTCATATACTAACGAACCTAAATTATTAATTCAATTAAAAGACAGAAGGATTTACGCTTGTGGTCTCTTCTGTGTGTCCTATTTACGCTGATTATTCTGCAGTCTCAGCATTGGACTCTGTGTCACTGTAACTGAAAGAGATGACATCCTGTCCTCGCATATCGAACATGTCAGCTTGTTGCACTACTACATGAAGCTGGAAATTAGATTTCTGATCACTGAACATTTAACACATTTGCCATAAGAATCACCGCTCATGCGCTAAAAGCATTGCTGCTCGACTGGGCAGTTGCCACCCAAAAATGGGTTGTGAAAATTAGGAAATAAGATGGTATATGGACATTTTTAAGAGAGTAAGATAAATAGACTTGATACTTATGAAATAGAATATCTTCTTGTTAATGACTAGTCCAATCAAATGTGCACTGTTTTGACACAGATTCATCAAAATGAGCTACATGCTGACATTGACAGGTTGTGTGATACATCTTTATTCTCAAAAACCATGAATAAAACCACTAAGGGGTAAAAGAAAATACAACCCAAATGACATTAAATACAGGTTCACTTATAATGAGGATAAATATGGTTTGTGTCGAGCACAATGTGTTTTGTGAGGTGAATTATTGGCTGCATGAAAGCCCAATTTCGCCACTTGATGTACTATATAAAATCTGGGTCCTCCTGAAGCAAAACCAGTTGTAAAACATTGATCTAGCATTTGGTAAACTGCTGTAATGCACATACAATATAGAATCAGTTGCACTTTAAAGAACATCTTCACATTTATCATCACATTTGGTCTGAAGTAAACTGACTCATTCTTTATTAAATAACATGCAATGCTATTAGCTCTCTCAGAGACCTGAGCGAAGCATCTACAGCAGTGTGTTGATTCACTAGTCACCCTAAAGGGGTTTTGAGGGGACATGTCAGTAGTTGGAATACAAAAGCAAACACTTAGATTTTAATCAAGGTTTCCATGCAGCTATAGGAAAGATCTTTGATCTCCAGCAGATAATCGCTGTTTATGCTGCACCGACATGAAGGAAATGATGGAGAATGGATGAATAATGTCCTCTGTCAACGTGATGTCAGGAAAATAAGCAGCTGGTGTGCATGTCATCCATTACTGAGTGTGGCACTGGTGATCTGACAATGTCTGAATTCCTCTGGTGTAATGTAAGTCAGGGGGAGGGATGAATGAGGAGCAACTGCGTTTCAATCCTTCATTCAGATAAAAAAATGCATAGAGCTACAATTGAAAGTTCTGTCATTATTTATTCTCATGTCATTCCAAACTGGCTGTCAGTGTTGCTATTGTTGTAGTAATAGTTTAACTAAATCGTTAATTAAAGGGATAGTTCACCCAAAAATGAAAATTAGATGTTTATTTGCTTACCCCCAGGGCATCCAAGATGTAGGT
>JAUMHQ010000051.1:2789512-2811523 GCA_032361165.1 Enteromius paludinosus
TGTTCTGCTGAGGAAACAAAGTCACCTACATCTTGGATGCCCTGGGGGTAAGCAAATAAACATCTAATTTTCATTTTCGGGGTGAACTATCCCTTTAAAATAAAGTTGAAATAAAGTACAATTTGAATATTAGTTGCAGTTGAAAACTGAATTTAAAAAGTGAAATATAGTGTAGTATATAACTTACATTTTAGACATAATATTGCATTTTTGTTTAGTTCGGAGAAGTTAGCATATTTAAAAGATGCATGATGTAATTTTGCAAAACAAAGGCATTCCGCCCCTGAACGTACAGTTCAGCGTAGAATTACTGGTTATAGCATTATTAAATATGTAAACGTAACCTGTTTCCTAAACGTCTACAAACATATATTATTTTGGCTGTAGAACAGTCAAAAACATATAGCACCTTTAAAAGTGGAAACACTTGAATCTCATAGCAAGTGCAATGGTGTCATTTCTTAAATAAAAAGTGGTTTTGAATGAATCTTGCACATATGGTCCCTTGTTTCGTTCATGAATTAATCAGTGGTTTTACACAAACTGTTAGAATCATTTTATGTGTGACTTGTTTCTTTCATGAGTCATGCATAATGAAATTCATTTGTTTCGTTCCTGAATGAATCAGTGTTTTGTATGAATCGTTAAATGACTCAATCATAAAGACAGCAACTTGCCGCCACTTGCTGAGGTAACTATTTAGGATGAAGTTCATCTGATTTGTTCCACAAAAGACATAATGATGAAGGGGTTGTAAATAGTGACCATCTTTCATTACTTCTGTCTCTTTAAATAAGCTGCAGGACCACTTTGAAGCTCCTTCTATTCATATCCCGCTGTTTAATCAGTGAATATTTATAGCAGGGGATATACTTTTCAAAGCCAGGCAGATAAATGTAAGTATGCAGACTTTTTGAGACAAGGATCTAGTCATGCACACATACTTATGGTCCGGTCTACCTTATCATTTGTATTCAAAGGCCCCAGTGGGCTGTTACAGGAATGAGAATGACGATAAATACAGCAACGCAGCGGGTCCCAAGGGAACAGCCATCATCATCTTGATTTTTATTGGTCTTTCATTCAAGCACCTCCATCTCGCACTCCGCCGTGCATTTTTTCTTCCAGATAAAGGGCATTCGAAACCCATCCAGACATCTTCAGACTAAAGCAGACAAACAACGAACTTGTCAACAAACTTGCTCATGATGCAGCAGTTTTCATGTAGGAACCCTGCATGGCACATTCAAAATGTCTGTTAAAAGTGAAACAGAGTATTTTAGTGGCGGCACGGTTCAGATTTAACAATGTTAATGCTAATATTTGCGTTTTTGTACCACGGAATGTGGATTGATTGAAACCACAATGCTGCTGTAGTTAGCATCGAGTCAATTTTGTTTGTAGGGCACAAATTTAACAATGAACACAATGACTTCTCCATTATTGTTCACTTTAGGTATCGATCTGCAAGCGCTACATTCGAGGAGTTCTTTGCCCCCTCGAAAGCTACAATAAACCCCTGCTGTTCCAGCTCTGCCTCGATAGCACCAGGCGTCTCCCGAAACGTTGATAACTGTTAGCCGGGCTCTGTGAGATTTCACCAGGGATGCTGAGAGAAACGGGGACCTTGTGGCCCCAATCGTGCTTTACAGCTCGAGCTAACAGTGCAGTAATGAACTCCCCCCCCCACGTCGCCCCTTCCTCATCCACTCCGCTTCACCTGCCCACACACGTCGGGTAATGAACTGACAAAACACATGTGCATAAAGCCGTCCCAGCACATCAGCATGCTACATGAGGAGCCACTGCCCTCTGCATGCATTAAAGCAGCCTGGTTGGTCAGCCATGTTATGGACTGCTTCACTCTCACAAGTTTATTTGAGGTTATTTAGATGCTAGAAAAAAGCCAATCTGCAGAAGCTTAGTCAAAGACTATAATTGGCAGTTATTCTGCTGTGGAAGGCTGCAAAATGTCATCTAATGTAACTGTAAGTCTAGATGTGGAATACATCATGTTTTTGGCAAAGAGTAAATTGTTGAAAATGTTTTCTGATGCACACTGGATTCTCATCTTGCAGTGCGTTGTTGCATTCCTCCCGTTAACAGTGAGCTTAACATAAAAGAATTGGCAAGCCATTTTACTTTGATCGTGTTACATCACAAAATGTAAGGGTTTCGTTAAGCATTTCATACTTCAATAAAAGATTATGAAGAGTAAATGAAAGTAAGTTCGATTATAACAAAAGAAAATAATAAGTTCCATGAAGAACCTTTAAAATCCCAGGAAATAGCGCATTGCATGTAAGGTTTTTTAAAATAAACTTCACTTTCTGTTCCAGTAAGAAAGTAACATTCAAAGCGCCAAGGTTTAACATTTAACAGAAATAGCGAATAAATGTGTTTGTACGCTCTGTATACAGTATGGTCTAGTGATCTTCTTGTGTTGCACACATTGTGGTGATGACATCACATGACCTGCTGCTGAATTTTACACCATCTCTATAATCCCCCATTACGGATTGTAATATGTTAGTGGACAATGTTGAATGAATCTTTGTGGTTTATGCATAGATTTGCATTTCACAGGTAATATTTTAGACTAGGCATAAACGCAAACATGAAAATGAAAATGAAACATTCATTGAGTGAGCAAGGGGTTTGCTAGGCACGAATTCAACACAATGTGAACAGAAGAGATATGTTGCCCTTCAAACCCATAGGAAATTGTGTAATTTACTTTGGCACAATCGAATATGACATTAAGCTTAAAGACATGAATCATAGAGACAAGAAATGCCTCAAACTCTTTGATCTTACTTGACACTTTGATGATATAATTCTGACATGAGGTCGTAAGACAATGTTGACCTTTAAGGAGGAAACTACAGCTAAAATCACAATATAATTGCACCAGGCATCGCTCTGGACCCTCTTTTCCTAATTTAGATGTACAGCGCCCCACATATGTCAAAATTTCTATGGCTGTTTATATAAAATCCAAGGCTTTAAATTGAGGCTGTTGAAATATTTGGCAGGATCAGTTCTAACCAGTGTCCTATTACTTAAGGGCTAATGGACTAAAATGAAAGCATCCCTGGTCGCCTACAAAAACTAAATGGATTTTGACGAAGGCTGCAGTTAAATGAAGAACATGCGGGTGATATTAATGACACTCCTTACATCATAACAGTGGGTGATTTTGCAGCAAATGCATGCACACTCGAAGCATTTTTCAGGTCAGCTCGAAATATCAAATCAGTTGTTGTATTGTAACGCAGAAGGCAGAGATAATTCAGCAGCGCTCACAAGGGAAGAGCAACATCCAAACAAACTCCACACAGTCCGAAATTAGCCAGAAATGAAACGGAGAAGATGAAAAGGTAAAGTGACAAAGCAAAAAGCACATAATGGCTAAATCGTGCCTCATTTCGGGGAGTAATATCAGAGAGGAGACAAGAGGACGTTTTTACAGTAATTAAACAGGAACACAAACAGGCCACAGAAACATATTAGCGAGAGACTAATCATGGCAGTTCAATGCGAAGCGATCATTAATAGCAAAGATAAGCTTGTTAGCCTGCCTCGGTCAATATTTATACATGTTTTCCCCGCTAATTGAGCTTTCATTTCACTTTGGGCCTGCTAAACCAAGCGTGGGACCAAGCCGGTGCTTTTTTAGAGTAAATAGCAAGAACAGGTTTTGCAAAATGTAAAATTTTATTTTCAAAAATGTAAGCAACAGATTACACAGTTAACTTTCAGCAATTGCAGTCCTAACTTAAACAGTACTCACATTCGGGACTTCAAAATGAAAGACTCACAAACTTACACACTATCTACCTATAATATACAAAAAGAATACAGAATAAATATTAAAATGGCCACAAGAGAAAAAAGTAAGTTAATCAAAACAATTAGTAGAGAGCAAATGTTGGGAAAGTAGAAACAAGACTCTGTGCCTTAAATACAATGTTTTTTGTTTTTCCTATTACATTTTTTACAAATTGTGCAAGATTTCAGACTAAGGCTCTGGTCTTGACATGACAGCTGTTCGCCAAGCACGCACACACACTCACACACTCACGCACAGACGTCCACTCACACGTGCTCCCTGTGCTCTGCGCACTCGGTGGTGTGTAGCAAACGTTACAAGGTAAGAAATGGGCTGTCGGTGCACGGGCTGTACCTGTGATAGTGGTGGTGGATACCGTGTTTCAAATGAACATGCACTTCACCCTGATGTGAAAAACCTCCCGATTTGCCTCGAGGAGACATTTTAGAGGAGCACATTTCGAAAAACAACCCTCACATTGCAAATGAAAACATGAAGAAAACACCAGAACCATTAAGGCAAGAACAGCTGGAGTGGTATCTGTAACAAAATTGGCGTGTTCGGGTACATGGATATGCCACACTGAACTTAGCTTAACTGGTTCTCCACTGTCAGATTAAGTACAAGGTTCTCAAGAGCAACGTTTTAAAATTCAAACAGTTTTTAGACTTAGAAAAATGAGATAAGAAAATAACATTGCCAGACAACAGAGACATACCATATGGATCATAAAACTACAGGAAATAATTTAAGTTGCAATTCCAGGAAACCACACGAAAGTACCCGCCCCCTTAAGACCCGCCCACCAGCCCACCCCAACCCCACCCTAAAAGGAAAAAAGATATCACTTACATTTAAACCAATTTATCCTCTCGTGAAGGTGTATTCCAACAGAGTTAGTCACCCCACATGTTTTGTTTACTTACAGTGAAAGAGAAGTCTGTTGCAGATTAAAGCATTCGTATTTTAGTTTGGGAAAAACAAGACATCCTTGCAATGCGACGGCGCGAAAAAGCATCTTCAGGTCTTCTCGTTAGTGCAACTTTTTAGACACAAATTCCAGTGATTCCTTAAGGTGACAGTTTGATTTCTTTACACCCTTTCGAGAGTCTTCCAGATATCCAAAGCAAAGGCCAGTCCCTTCTCAACGTATCCGTGTTTTTTTTCTTTTCTTTCGATTTTTTTTCCATGTTTTATTTTTTCGATTTTTTTTTTCGTTTTTTTTTTTTTGCGTGTTGGGTTTCAAATGGCCTTCCGCAATGGTTGTTTACTAGAACATAAACGCGGGACGTGTCCTCTGTCCGTTCGTCATCATATTCCATTCAGTCGGTTCAACTGCAGGCCTCGAAAAGGGAGCGAGAGGAACGGGAGAAGGAGGAGGAGGAGGAGGAGAGAGCTGTACAATTGAACACATCCCTGGTCGACCAGGGCATCCAAACAAAAACCACATCGGATAAACAAGATACCCCACCGAACCTTCATATAACACAGTAGGGTTCCCTCGGTAACCTGGATTTTCTGCAGTAAAGGAGCGTGGTGCTGAAGCATCTCCGGAGCTCCCGGTTGGAGAAGATGCAGATGAAGGGGTTGACTCCCGCCTGGGCGAAGCTCATCCACACAGCCGCTGTCAGGTAGCCTCCTGGGATCACTGGGCCTCGGGCGAACACCCTCCAGTAGCAGGCTACCAGGTAGGGTCCCCACAGGCTCAGGAAGAAGAAGGTAATGATGTAGAACATCCTGCTTATCCTCTTTTCAGTCTTAAACTCGTCCAGCACCAGCAGACGTCTGCGGCCCGCCGCATTGCTGTTCTGCCGGATTCCCAGCAGGGTCGGAGGCGTGGGGCCCCGGCCGAAGCCCGCCAGCCAGTTTGCCGCGGCCTGGCCGCTCGCCCCCGGGCCGTGGAAGGTCCAGTTCTGGCTGACGGCAGGCACGAACTGCACTGGCTTCATCTTTCGGCGGTCGTGGACGAAAAAGATGAGCTTGAGGTAGACAAGCTGGGTGGCCAGGAGGATGAGTGCAAGGAGCAGCATGAAGCCCAACGAGTCATTGGCGCGGAAGGAGCGGTGCTGGAAGGTGCACTGGTCCTCCTCGCGGATGAAGGAGTACGTGCCCACGTCCAGCACCGGAGGGAACGCCATGGCTACCGACAGCGTCCACACCATGCATATGACGGCCAGGCATGTCCAGAAGGTCAGCCGCTTGGTGTAAAAGCGGTGGTGGGCGATGGCCAGGTACCGCGTCACACTAACGCAGAACAGCATGAAGGCAGTGTGGAAACAGGAGAGCACGCCCAAGAAGGCGATCACTTTGCAGGTCAGCGTGCCGTAGGTCCAGGCCGAGCCATTCTTGACGGAGGTGAAGACGAAGGGAAAGCAGATGGCCGAGCGGAGGATGTCCGAAGCGCAGAGGTCCAGCAGGAAGTAGTAGGGCGCTCGATGAAGGCTCTTGTCTTTGACCAGCAGGATGGAGATCAGGAGGTTTCCGACCACGCCGACGCCGATGATGAAACCCAGGGAGGTCAGTTTAAGGAAAGTGGCGAGCGGAGAGACATTCTGCAAGATGTTGTGGTCCCCTGCATGGCTGTAGTTCGCCATAGATGGAGAAGGGATCATAGAGAACGCTTAAAGCTTTAGCCAAGTATCATGATCTGGATGGAGCGTGGAGCGATAGATCCATCTGGTGTGCTTTCAAGCAGGTTCCAGCCTTGTTCGTCGCTGCCTCTCTTCTAAGGCATCCTTTGTTCCTTTGTCTCATCACACCTAAAAGGATGCCTGAAAAACACGATCCACCCATTAGGATTCGCTCACACAAAACAAACTGGGGGGCTTTGCGTTGCATCGCTCATTTCTTTTGTCATTCAGATTGCTTTTCTAATTGCATGCGAAATTGCGGCTGCAACAGTATGCCGTCTGAGCCGAGCTCATACAGTTGCTTAATTCAGCACAAGGATTCGGTGTCGGACACTGACATAAATCCTGGGTAAAATAACAGACCCCCACCCCCAACATCTCCCCTTTTTCCGAAGCAAATTAAATAAATAACGGCAAAGACAGAGAGTGCAGTCGACAAGATGCTCATCACCACGGCTAGACATCCGTCTAGAGGCGTATTCATCTGTGCTATGATGGAAAAAGACTTGAAATCTAATGATTGTTATCCGCTTCACCCGAAAGGAACATTTGTCGAAATGCAGCAAGAAAAGCTGTTGATCACACCCAAAGATCCTGCAGAATCTGACCGTGTTCATTCCCTCTGTTTATCATGATGCTTTGTAAAATCAGTCATGAATCCTCTTATGATTGACTGTGTAAAGGAATATGAAGAAATGCATCATGTTGTATTTTATATATATATATATATATATATATAGGTTATTTGTGTTTTTCATACAGACGTTCAGTGCAACAACCCAATTTAATGCAAGTCATTTGGGGAAAAACACAAGCTTTAGAATTACATTTCTGCTCAACCCCCCCTCTAACCTAGATTTATTGTTTATTAGTATTGGTATGATGACGAATTCGAGTAAAAAATAAAAAATAAACAAACAATGGATTGCGTCCGTAAATCGACTCTATTTAATAGCCTGCCGTTTGTTTCATATTAAGCGCACGAAGAGCCTTTCCCTATATAATAAAATAATAAACCTTTGTCTCCAGTTGCTTTTTTACAAAAACATCCACCACTGAAAACGTTTCAGTGCGTTGCATCAAAATAAGCAACAGATACAGGATCATTTGGGTGTTTGCGTGTGATTTTAGTACACGCACGATCTATTTTTCCCTTTGCTTTTTTAAATCGGAATGATTTCTGGATGGCTGAGCGTCCATTATAGGCACAGCAATTCCTTCAAATACATGCATGCAAATACCGAGATCAACAGAGACAGCGCTTTAAAATATCAATTAAAAACATACCTGTTGATATTCCCCCTTTGTTTCCCTGGCGGTTATTTACATGGCAGCAGTCACTTTGCCGTAAAAAAGCTTTAGTTTTGTTGCCTGCTCTTTTTCCCCCACTGTGATTATACAGTAAACGGTGCGGACGGCGCATGCGCACTAGCGCTATTTGTGATCCCAGCAGCAGCAGCAGCAGCATCATCTGCACTGATGGGTGCAGCAGCATCACGGATCCCTTTTGCCCTTTATCGGAGTGTACTAGTGTCATATGTGCCGTCGCATGTGTTAAAATAAATGTTTACTGCTAGAATCTGTATTGTGTCAATAGTGCAGTACCTATATGCTACTATATGCATGTATTTCATGCCTGTTTCCTTATGCACTGCAATATCTATCTATCTATCTATCTATCTATCTATCACTTACGCATAAATAGAACACAGACAATTACAAAGAGCTTTATATATTTATTGTAAAGCCAATCTTCTTATTCATACATTGTGTCTTATATTGTGCATTACATATTTTTACGCTGGTGCATAACATTCTTTATTTGACGAACAAGACTTTGAAATTGAACTTATCTAAGTAGGGTATCATTACATGCATTATGTATTTTTTTATGTGCTTGGAAGGAGTGAGTAACCCATATTACATATGGTTCAACAGCACAGGATAAACTTACTCAACATAAATAATTAACATAGCCTATTGTGTGTGATGCACATCAGTACCCTGAATAAAGAACAAGATGGGTGTCTCATTCTATTGCATAACTGGCACCGGTCAGACAGTGAACCCTGAAGGTATTTTTAAACACTCGTAAAATTAAAATATATGTATGCTAAAACATTAGATAACATGTTAGATGTTTGCAACAACCAGATAGTATTAACACTGATGTCCTTGTTTCTATAACCAACAAATAAAAAAATGCATATCTTGTGTGAGATGCTTAGGATGTGTTTAAAAAATGCATTAATATGAAAAGTGATCCTCAAGTACAATAACCACATTAACTATGAATATGATTTACAAATCTTTGACAATCATGTGTTCGGACCCCTTTTTGTCTAAAAAGTGATCATCCTTGTAAATTACTTGCTTCCACACCTAACTGAAAATGAGCGTTTATTACATATGTTAAAGTGAAAATAATTTGAATGCATATGACTTCGAACATGTTCCATCAGTTTGGAAAAGATGTAGTCTCATACTTGAAAACAATTGGCACATAAAGTTCACAGAGTTTATTAACATAATCACACAAAGCAAGCAGCATCACCCTCCTCCTGTAAAGCACATATGCACCAACACTGAATGCTTTATATAGACAGAAAGCGGTAGCCATTTAACAATTTAGTGCTATTGAAACTGGAAGCGGATTGTCTTGCAGTGATTGTAACATGGCAGGAGACCAGTATGTCCAAGGTCCATAGAAATGTGCGAGAGAATGTCTGCATGTGATCTTGTTGTCATGCAGTAAAAACCTTGTTGGCTTTTATATGCTCATACTGATGTAGAAGTTCCCCCACATGGCACACAGAGACAGGAAGGAAGGAAGTGTCCAGTGTCCCACATAATAAGGATAATGCGTTAAAGAATACAATCAATAGCTCACATTATCCATATAGGTCCTTCCTTTGCGCGCATTTCCAACTCTTTTCAGTATAAATGCATGACAGTCTTTATGCACTCAGTCACATTTCCGGATGAGGCCTTGGTCAGCAGGCTGTCATCAAAACTGTCCGTTTCTTCTGCGCGCGTACCAGCCGAAGCACGCGCAAATCCCCACGAGCGTCACTGTCGCGCCCAGCAGCAAAGCCGCAGCGTCCCCGCCGTCAAACGCCTGGGCGGTCTGGACGAGCGTCAGGAGAAAAAGGCAGAGCATCATGAGTTCATTTTGGTCTTTGGGAGCCATGTTGTTGGTCGCCTGCGAGGAAGGAAGTGCAACAGCAATGACGACGCGTCAGGTGATCCCGCTGCATTTCCTGATTTTACGAAACATACTATAGGAAAGGTTTGGTTATTAATATTCAAAAGCTTGGACGAGCCATTGGAAAGTGAAGGCGCAACGTCAGCATTGCAATAATAATATTCGTTTCATTATTGGATGGCAACGTCTGCATGGCGTAATTAATACTCATCAGCTAGTCCTAATAATAATTTTTCCATAGTATGACTCGTAATCTCTCTCCCGCATAAATGTGCATACATACATATAAACAAATGCATATGTTGTAAACGATTACTTTTTTTAAAACAGTTTTAAGGGTAGCTATTTGCAACAAACTTTACCTGTTTCTAATATTAGTTTATGGTGGTTAATAAAATACTGGAACGTAAAACCAACCGGTGACTAGCAAAACCATTTCCAAAACACAAGTACTGTAAGCACTGCCTTCATGATAAAACAAGTTTATATACGTTTAAATAAGTATGCCACAGTGGATTTACGGTTTGTTTGTTTTTTTAAATCATATTATTTGATTTAGCCTATGAGAAAAAAATTGTGTAATGCTTAATGTAACTAAAGAGACTTTTATTCAAATTTTTAGAAAAACTGTGATTATACAAATGGTATTATATGCACCAAAAAACCATAGCACACTTTTACTATAATAAAACCTTTTTTTCTTAAGAGAGATATATTACTAAATTACTATACCTACAGCACAAGGCTAAAATTCAAGTTTTGACTGAGTGTAATTTATTTTGTCAAAAAAAAATTTGCATCTCTTCAGGCAACCTTATATTTTGCTCATAAACAGAAAACCATCTGTAAGAAATTCTCAAGGGATTCAATAGCAAATTAGTCCTCTGAGTTTGCCTATAATAATACAAAGAAAGGACATTAGTCTACTTGCTAACTTAATTAGCTAGCACCAACCAAGAAAAAAAATCTATGCAGTGTTGGTTGTGTAATGAGGTAATTAGCTTTTGACTGTAGTTTGAATTGATACTGAGCTCTTTTGGAAATGGACATTGGATGTGAATGACCCCCGTGAGAAGGGCCTTGAAAAAAATAACTGGCGAATGAAATTAAGATGAAAGTATCCGATTATCCACAATTGCTTGACACCATTAATGCAGACCTAAAATCAAAGATGAACTGTCCATGGGTGCATTTTAATCTATACCTAATCTCTTCAAGACCTATGATGGAGTACAATTAAACCCAACAACTTATATGTGTACTTTTATTTTTTCAAACCAAATAAGAAGAAAATTAAAGAAAAATGGACCTGTCGTGAACTTTTTTTAGCAAGGAAACGCATAATAGTGGCCTAACAAAAGTAAATTAAAAATTCAAATTTCCGAACTTTTTTTAAACTAACCAAAGGAAATCAGATTCAAATAACAGCAGACATCGCAACAGCGGAGCTAGAAATTATTAACGTTTCTCAGTAGAGCATGAAAACATGTCCATCAAAGATTTCACACTGTGCTAATTCAAATAACATGAAACGGAGAGTTTGTTTGCTTAGATAATTTTTTTAGAGGTTCTATAAATTCCTAAAAGGTTGGCTTGACATGTTCTAGTTTTGGGCTAATTTTGAGATCATAATATCACAATAGATGTAAAATAACAACATTAGCTGTTTTGAGTCACCATTGACTTACATATTATAATTTTTTCCTACTATGGAAGTCAATGGTGACCAAAACAATCTGGTTACAAACATTTTTCAAAACATCTCCCTTTGAAATTCATACAGGTTTGAAACTACTTGAGGGTGAGTAAATGATGACAGAATTTTCATTTTTTGGTAAACTATTCCTTTAAGAACATTATTCTCTATCACACTGACAGCAGGTGAGATACTGAAAAAGATGAAAATTATCAAGCCATCAACTGTCCTCAGTAATAATTCACTTTGATTGGTAGGCCTCCTTTGACAATTTATAGTCGTATATAAAGAGCATCACTCCATGTCAAATTACAGTCTATCACTGTGTACTTAATGCCATGAATGATAGCTTATGTTTTTTAGTTCTCTCTATATATTCCTTTTTAGGGATTTTGCCAGCTCTGACTCCAGCTCTGGACAGAAAGAAACAGGTCTGCTCCAGTGTTTGCACTACTGATGTTTCTTTTTACCCCATGCCTCAGATTAATTGGCGTATGTCATGGAGGGGTTTGGAGCTTTTGCATCTCACTGTCTGCGTGCCATGCGAATCTATGTAGTTTAATTAGCGCACACCTGCCAAACTAAAAAGTATTGACCTTGTACGCCTGCCATGGTGCTTGTACGACCTTGTCTTCCTCCTGCCGACCCATTTCCCATCCCTCCTGCATGCTGGCTCAGAGATTATCACCTGGTTTGAAATGCGAGCTCTCTGCTAAAGCGTTCATTTGGATGCAGGGCACATAGGGCAGGAGATGAATGGCACTGTCCTGACCCGCTGGAGAAACACTCTCATTTTTTCGATATTTCACGATTTGAGTGCTGATCAATGACCAGGGCTCCTGCAGGCCGCTCAGAGCTGGGTGGGATGGTAGGATTGTGGAGAACTCGATGATGAAGACAAGTGGGTGGTATATAAGAAGCTGGAGACCAGCACTCTAACATCTAAAACACAACTTTTATTTGCTGGGGACTAGCAGTGCTGGGTTTTTTTTAGCTGACTTAGTAGGAGTTGGCAGTTTGACCAATGGCAGTATCATTGTATGAGATCATTTCATGCCATTATGCATTACAGTATATTTATATTTGAAGCAAAAAATATTTGAAGATAGGAAAAAAAATTAAATATATATATATATATATATATTTATGTAATGAAAATATTAATTAAATAACATTTGAGCATAAGAGCATAGCTCTGTTATTGCTATTGCCAATTTTTAACAATTATTTAAAAATATATTTGCATTGAGATGTTTTATGCAGTTTATACTTTACTTTATTTATCTTAATATTAGAACTGAAAGCAGTGCTATAAACTGTAAAGCCTAATGTTGGTTGGTTGATGTCATTAGGTTCATGCATTTAGTTTAGTCTTTCGGTCTTTTTCAGTTTAGTAAACTTGAGTGCTTAATTACGCTCGTCCACTGACACCAACCAAAGCACCTGTGCTGGAATAGAACAAAACACTTGCATGATTAATCGTGCCCTGAAATAGCTTTCTTAGTAGAGATGAGAAAAAGACAGACTTGAAAACGATGGGAGTCTTTGTACAGAGCCTTTGGTACATCCATAATGAATTCCTTTGAGGAGACATGACGAATGGATTGTCCTGTGGCTTTTGTGCTAATGTTCTGGATGTTAAATACTTAACAGAGCTCAGATGCCGGCCGAGACGATGGGCGACGGGTCTCATGACTCATGGCTGGACCACTGAAAAAGGAACACTGTGAAATGACTTCTAGGTAAGTCTCTTCTTCAAAGCATCTCAGAGTGTTCTTGGTAATTATCTGCTCCGGTTTATGGTGGATATGTAAAACAGCTATTGCTTTCTCTCAAAATGGTGAGAGTTGTGGACCAATAATCAAGAAATCAATTAATCTTAGAGTAGCTTGATTGCCTTTTAATTTCATTATACCTCCGGCTTTCATTTCTTTTTTTCCCATATTGCTCCATCTCTAGGTGAAGGAAGCTCACTGCCCTAGTTCCAATCTGGTGCGCTGTCAAATCTTAATGGATTTTATGATCAATGGTTTTGAGACCAAACCACTTTATTTTCTTGTTTTGTTTGTGTTCTGTCTGCTATTTCTTTCCTTTTTTCTTTCTTTTTACAAAGATAAATTACACAGAAGCGCTTGTGCACCTTTTCTTCCAGCGCTTCTGAATTCACCCCTCGAGTGCCAGCCTCTGTCCGAGGAACCAGACTCCAAAACCATTTCGTGGACTAGTGCCTGGGTGGTTACAACAAGCTGTATGAAATTTTCGGCATTTTTAAAAATCCTCCGCCTTTCTCGTTATTACCCGGTTTAAGAGCCAAAACGGTGGACTTCAAAACGCGTCAGTAAAAGCAGCTTTTTGGCTCTTTAACTAACCCCAGAGCAAAATATAGCTGCCATGCACAAATTGCTTGATTAAAATGAAGAAGTAAAAACAGTCATCAAATTGTTAGCATAAACGCTTTCCTCATGGAGTGCATTTCTGCTAAGAGGACTGTTTTCAGGGTAGAGAGACGGCAACATTTCAATGGTTTCACTGTTTCCATGGTGATGCAGACTTCAGCCTCGCTTTCGCTGTTGTCATGAAGCTCTCTGCCCTCGCTCGGGGTCACAGTCCACATGAAAGCATCAGGAGAGGATTCTTGGCTGTTTCAGAGAGGGATGTCAACTGACTAATAATTGGGCCGTCACGCCCTCAGTGAACGCACACTGACTGTTTCCTCAAAGCAAATTACATCTACAATTCTCTTTGTTGAGGGGTTTTACTACAGTGACAGTTGTAAACTGTCAACCTTTTTTGTTCGATGTCAACAGTCCCTTCTGAAATGAGCAGCTGATGATGATAGCATCGCTGCTGTTCGCTTGGCCAATCCGTTTAACAATTTAACCTTTTCTGTGCACAGTTGTACCGGTTTTAATTACTCTATCTACATTTCTGGCATGCAGAAGGTTCGAACACTAAGCCTCGGCAGCTTGCCTTCTGTCTATACAGTGCATGTGAATCAACAATTAGCTTTCAACGTGTTATATTGTGTCCCGGGATTTCCTTTTTATGCTGCCTTTGCTTGTAAAGACACCATATATATGGAGCTTAGAAATGTTCCTGTAGCTTATATAGTAGAGAACACCAAGTTATGCATTTGATTCTCGTGCAGTCCTTGAATTAATGATATGTGTGCCTTGAATGCATTGTTAGTCTAAGCTGGTTTTCTGGTTTTTCTTCGTATCCATCTTCTGGTATGGAACCAGCTTGTTCAAAACAGGAGAGCATGTTAAGATTTGTGCTGAAATCCTTTACCCAATTTTGTGTTCCAGTCAAAAATGACCAGTCTTTTGAAAAATTGCTTGTAAATCTCTCATGCTATATTTTTTAGCAAATCTCGCAAAAGCAGACTTGTTGTCTTTCAATGTCAGTTAGCACTGGCTTCAGGGCCGTGCAGAGACGTTTAAAGGGGCAGGTGCTCAAAGTTAATAAAAAGGGCAGATAGCAGGCTGTATAACAGCAACTCACATTCATGATGAATCTAATATGAAATGCAGGGCAATATCAACAAGTAATTCCGATACACATCTCTCTCCATGATGGCAACAGTTACACCATATAAAAGTGCTGCAAATGAACCAAACCCCTCCAGTCTAACTTGACCATAAATACACATAACATCACTAATACAGAAACCCAACTGTCTTGCTTAAATGACACAAAAATAAGTAAAGTAAACTCTAAAGAAATACCCATGATGCACCAGGTGCATAAGTCTGTACCCGGCACGTAACCAAGAACGGATTACGGACCGGGGACCCAGGGGCCCTTGGGGAGCCGGGGGTCCGTGGGGCCCCTAGCCCAAAACAATTTGCAGCCCTCATCAGCAATGTATTGTCATTTGTCTATTTTACAGGGCATACTTTATTTGATCCTGAACCTACAAGGGCCCCTGACTGTATAGGGCCTCTGACGGAAACATAGAGAAATGCCCACGTTTTGCCCAGGGGCACATGCGAACGTTGTGTGAACATTCTGCCCAGGGGCCTACATAACCCATAATCCATCCCTGGTCATAACGAGCGCCATAACATTGGTTAATGGCAGTCATGTGACTGATGCGAGCCAGATCCTTTTATTTAGCAAAATTGAGATTAATAGTTACATTTTATGGTTGTGGGGCAAAGACAGGGCTCCATACACACACATACACATGACAAAAAACAAGAAACCCCAAGAAAAGGGCACTTGAGGCATCCAGGAGGAAAGGGGCTGGTGCTTATTTTCTTACCTCCATGTTGTTCCAAACTCGTTAGCCTTCGTTTATCTTCGAAACACACATTTTTAAAGCACTTTATGACCCTCCAAAGACAGCAATGGAACTACCACATTTAAGACCCTGAAAAGTATCAAGGACAAAATTAAGGACAATGTGACATCAATGTTTCAAATGCAATTTTATGAAGCCATGAAAAATACTTTTTGTGTGCAATAAAAAGCAAAATATCAGTCGATGCATGTTCAGGTGTGTGACGCTGCTAAGGGAGGAGCCAGCATTATTGTTGTAGCTTCATAAAATTACAGTTGAACCACTGATGTTACATGGGTAATTTTAGCAATGTCTTTACTACCTTTCTGGGCATTGAACGTAGTAGTTGCATTGCTGTCCATGGAGCATCAAAAATATCTTAATTTATGCTTTAAAGATGAATGTCTTGCAGCTTTGGAATGACTTGAGGGTGAGTAATTAATGGCGAAGGTTTAATTTTGGGTCAACTGTTCCTTTAAAGCAGGTTTTCCTGCACACGTATGTACTGCAGAAACCAAACCAGATATGCATATATGCATAAATGACTTCTCATGCTATATGCCCATCACAGTAAAGTTGCTGTTCTGGTTTGAACAAGATATTCTTGGTTAAGACATTTAAGCAGCTCAGCAGGAGGCAAAGCATGCTGGGGACGCAACATATGCTGGTGATTTTTCACTGGTCTTTTCTGAAGGGGTTATGCTGGCTCTGTCGAAAGTGGCAGCAAGCCCACAGTTACAAATGCGTTGTCCATCATAATCGCAGCGCCATCCCAGAATTCCCTCCACGGCCCGGTCCACAGGACCTCTGCTGCTTTCCTTCCATGAATCATGTCCAACTGTGTGGTAAACAACCTATTAAGTGACCTATTTGTCCGTGGCCGGTTCTGCTAGCTCACTCACGGCAATTACTTTGGCTGAACGTCTGCGGTGGAGCACTTCAGAATGCTTCGCTTTCAAATCGATGACCGCACCCCTCCCCTCTTCGAGAAAAGGCACTCCACTGTAATATTAAGATTGCATGAAGTGGTCCAAGACTGTACTGTGAATGTATAGGAGATCCATTAGCTAGTTCAAAAGCATTAGATCTATTTAACTCGGCAACATACAGTTTTGACAGTCGATATTTGGCGTCTGCGTTCCCACTTCATGAAGTTTGTAGCAGGCAGTGTTTTAGATGACGTTTGATGGATACTGATGCCAAGCGGTCAGGTGTCACACGGTGGAAGGATCTTACAGTTGCACCAAAAGTGGCACAACTGCACGCACGTCAGTTCCATTTAGTTCTAAAGTTTGTGGTTGTACATTTCCTGCAATTGAGCCGTCGGCGCCCGTCAATCAGGGGAAATGAACGACGCTGCTGATTGCACTGCTGGTAATTACAGAGTGCAGCGAAAGCGCTGCTGTGTCAGAGAAGTGGGTTATTTTTAAGCTTGCGTTTCTTCTGTATTCCAGGAAAGACTTACAGGTAAAGATGTCTAAGAGTTCTGAGGCAATCATCCTTTGCAAAAGCAAAAGCCTTCACATGTAAATATGGTCAGAAATACACTTTTTGTTTGTGGGCTTGGATAGTTTTAAAGAAAATGACTCCATTTCCTCTTGCACATGTGAAAGTGAGGTTATGTCCATCTCTGTCTTTTTGCAATGCCTTTAGAAACCTTGTGGAATCAGAATTCAATTGGATTTAGTTTTGAGCTTATTAATATGCTAGTTCAGAATTTGCAGCGTTTCGCAAGATATAAGATGAGTATTTGATGGAATTGAGAAATGACACATCAGAGAGAATCATTTTGAATTACCAGGTGAAGGCTTTTAGATGGTCATTTGGATTCTGTTAGTGAGTCGTCTACTTTAATAACCACATCCTGCTGGTGGAAGGATGAGATGTGAAAAAGAAAGCGAGAAACCAGTTAGATAAAAACAAGTGTGGAAAATTTGAAGGGAGAGACTTTTTAAAGTTGAAGTGTGTAATTTCTTACCAGAGAACTGTAAAAACGGTCGTTTTTAAAAAGGGAAAATGTCTTAACAATGAAGAAATTACACATCTCGTGGGTCTGAATGTCCCTACGGTGCCCTTTTAGAATACTCAAACATGTTTACCACTCAATCACTGTTGATTTTCTCTGTACATGATTTTTGATCGTTTTTGGCAGAAATGTATGAAATGGTGAGTCAGCTGTAGCAACACATGGGCCGCTGATTAATTGATGACTCAGGCTGTTCTCCAGAGCTCTCAGTCCGAGGAGATTTGGTCCATTGTGGCCACTTCATTTATATTGCAGCACAAGATTCACTCTTTTCAATTAGTCACATATTCATCAGAACATATGAATGCACTGAAGCTTTAGTCAGTGTTTAAAATGTTGCGTACAGTACAGTAAGTCAAAGCTCTGTGAACGTTCTATTAACTGTGCATGATTTGTAAGGAATAGCCACTTTTAAATATCCAAGCAATTTCAAATAGATTTTGTATATTCAGTTTCACTCAGGAAAATTGGATGCCATTTCATGTTGACTTTAATGAAGGTAAAACATGGCCCCCGTGCACACACACACACTATCAGAAATGCTGCAAGCCTTTGTTTTGCCTCCTGAGAGGTTTTATTGAAGCGAACATTTTAAATGATAATTAATCTCTTTGCTTTTCTTACCATAACACCTTTCAGCGTGTTGTAACTCTTGGTGTCATCCGCACAGCAAGAAATTGTGGCTACAAGTCATCCTAATGCAATTAGCACATCTTTTTTTAGCTGTAATTTGATGTTTGGGTGCCCTGCGAGTGCGAAATTCCTTGACTTGGCTTCCTGTGCTTAAGTGAGTGTAGAAAGGAAGCCGTTTCCATTGGCTTTCTTCCCGAGATGTTCTCTCTTTTTCTTAATGGCTCTGCCCTTTGTACAGTAAATTGCTAATGATTAAGCACAATCAAACATTTGTGTGTCTCATGCAGAGTGTGCCCATCAAATGCACATGTCAAAAGAAGAAAGCTGTCGAGAACCATGTGCCTTTTCGGTGAAATTCCTCTTGGAATCCCTCTCCAGTCATGCACTATAAGTAAGGTACTTCTTAAATGCATAAAACATCTCTGCCCATTAAAACCGTGATTCTTCCACAAGTAATTTTGTCTAAGAGGTCTAAATGCAATTTGAATGAAATGATGGTACCATCTAGATCGCATTTACATGCTAAAAGTGCTTTATAGAAACTTGAGTGGAGATTTTTCATGATAAGCTTAAAGTTTAGCGTCTGCCCCTAAAACTAACTTTTCTTCTATAAATTATGAAGTTTTAAGGGTTCTGCTGTAATTTCTTTTCTTTTGGTTTTGACTTTGACAAATCTCCTTTTGCAAATAACAAAAGCACCTTGAAGAATACAAGAGGTTTTACAAAATGTAATTTAATTTCAAAAGAGACAAATTATATATAGCTATATTTTGTTTTATTTTCTTTTTTTATGCCTATAGAATAATTTTTTTTTTACCAGTTTTATCATCTACCAGGTGAAATCGGCAAGTCTGATTGCTAACTAATCACTTGATGAGTCTCCTAAAAGTGACAGACACAAATTTGTAAATATCTGCATGCATATTTCTTTGCCCTGTGATTGCATAATGGGCTCTGCGTGTGTCTGGACTCTGGTTGACTTTTGATTTTGCTGTGTCACATGGGGACATGGAAGGAGAAGTAATCCCTTCGGATTTAATCATTTAATCCCGGCCACCTCATGAGAAGATGTCTTGAGTGTCTAATTTAGCCGAGCGAAGAAGAAAAACCTAATTTTTCCTCCTCCTTAAATTGATTTTAATGACATGCCCCGATTTGTACATCTACAGAGCCAGTGCCCAGCAGATATATTTGCCATGCTGAGAATTATAAGACGAGTGGTTCGGGCGAATGTTTGTCAGTCCCTGGCTTAATCTATAAAAACATGATTATGTACACAAGGCTTACATAGATTTAGTCCAACATTGTCATTGATTACACTTCAACTCAAAAGCTTTCTCCTGTGGGTCATTTAGTGTAGCTGCTTGATGGTCAAACACACAAGTAATTGCAAATGTTAATTCTAAACGTGACGCTAGCATTCTAGATCTTTGTAAGGTAGATTTAGTTGACACTTTGTAGGAGTAGGCAAAAGCAGAAATTGAGAGCTTTTAAATGGAAGTCATCAGAGAGACAAAGTGCTAAGATAACGCAACCTTGTGTCCATGTGCTCTCTCTCTCTCTCTCTCTCTTTCATCTCAATGAAAGGAGAGGAATGCATAAAATGAAGTACTGTATGGAGAAAGAACATTTGATGTGTTACGTAGAAGGAAGCAATCTCAGGATTACGTAAGGTGTTGGGATACAGAGAACAATCCTCCTTAACCTAACCCTTACCCTAAAATTAAAATGAAGTGAAAAGTGCTCAGTGTTTATGCAGTGTTGAGCATTTGAACTAATCACACAAGACTCTGTTAAGCTTATGATTACAATGGCCAATCAGAGGCGTTCAGATGAGGCTTCACTGAAATGCAGCAGTTTGACGAATCACAAACGATTTGTTTCATGCTCTCTCACTTTCTGTTAGAAACTATGTACAGATGTATTTCTCTGTATAATTTATTCGCTGTATAATTTATTATAACTGTTGAAGGCACAGGTAATTAAGAAATGTATTCATTACCTCATCAGTGAAAGTGATTTGTAAATTCCATGCATCTCTGGATGGTAAAAAAAATCCCCCATCATTCCACTCTACTTCATGGCATCATGCGGTTCTGCCTTTGTATTGGATTGAAAATGTGACTACAGTATATTTGAGTTTACATTGTGATCTGCAGACTTTCGATTACAAACCTATGCATAGTCTTGCTTTATTTAGTCTCATTGCTGTCTAGGAGAAACATGTGAGATATTAAAGAGAAGTCATTTATGATTTGTTTCAAACAAACTGTTTCCCACTCAGTTTTCCTCCAGCATTTGTCAGGAAATGGCTCACTCTCCCATGATACATAGTGTGGATATCTGACACTGTTTATTCTTTCTGCTGGTTTGGAGATGCAGATCGTTTGCTTGCATTATCACTGCTCCATAACAGACCAGTACCCCACTGGGCCAAAGAGTCTGATTAATGAACCAAACGCCCACAAAACAGCGAAGCGATATACTGTACACAAACACACACACTGGAGTGTATAAACAAAAGGACTGTCAGTGTTGACTCAGTAAGAATCACTTTGTCTGTTTTTGTGATGCTCTTTTAATTCAAACCATTTTCTGGAGAAAACATTTGGCAATTGCTTGTGCAAAATCCACTAATCTCCAAGGTGCCAGGATGTTGCTGTGAGGTTGTTAAGCTGTTCTAAGTGGTTAGTAGGTTGTTGCTTTGTTTCTAGTCTCTAGATTTGGTTTAAGTCCCTCATACTTTGTCTTTACAAAAGTAATGGCACATCTCAGTAAGTGTCACAATTGACAATGTGATCAATTAATTCATAACATTATGTAATCAATTATACATAGTGTTACCAAAACCTGATATGGTTTTTAGTTACCATAAAACTGACAAAAAAAAGATTGACTTTGAAGGAGCACTAGAGACATTTCTGTTGATCACAATTTCACAGAGGCTTAGGAAATGGACTCTTTCGACCACCTGGAATACCCAAGCAATGGGGAAAGCTCCATTCGCATTTTCTTCAGAAGACATAAAAATGTAGTTACGGTCAGATCTGAATGCATTTTAAGCCTCATATGCTGTGGATCTTAGATGGAGGCACACAGAGGGTAATGAGCAGATGGAGCTGCTCCAGTCACGTTTATTAGCTGTTTGACATTCAGGCAGGAGCGACGGAGATGTGGGAGGTGGGGTAGCCTTGGAAACCCTCCGTATCACCAAACGTGTGAGTTGCCATTGGTTCTGATGTGTTCGGGTGTCTCTGAGCGGCTGGTAAGTATTCCTTGTGTCTGTGCATGAAGAAGGACATCCCTCCTCTCTCTCTCTCTCTCTCTCTCTCTTTCTCTTCCTCTCACTCCCCAAAGACACTCTGTGCCTGTTTAAGCAGGAATCCTTTTCCTCTCACTGTGAAATGAGGCCAGGTCGGTTCCCGACGTCTCAAATTAATGTGGAGCAAATTCAGTTTTACATACCCTTTCTAGCCAATACATGTTTATTTTGGTCATTTTGGTGAATACTGAGAATGTTAAAGGTGCTCTATGCGATGTTGCAGGATTTTAGCTCGATTTCATTTTTATCTCAAACCATTTGCATCACCCCTTGATCGTCCTGCTGTCTGCCCTCTGAATACATTTGGAAAAAACCCGGTCTCGAAAGACAACACAGAGGCTGCAATACCAAAACAAACACTAGGGGCACAGGATGTGCACCA